>CM031082.1:20471067-20778004 GCA_018257905.1 Gillenia trifoliata
AGTTCATGGAGGTATTGGTAGTAAGATGGTGACAACTATGGTATAACTCTAAACAAAAAGTACGATGCCGTAGCCAAGTCATCAAAGTTATGAAGAGCATCAGCCAGAGGTAGCAAATCTTGCACAACATTGTTGGAATAGCAAAGGAAAACGTGCTTACTCAACCAGGAAAGCAAGAGCATCATATGTTCTTGTTCTTCCACTGTCAGGTCTGACTGATTATACTTATTGTAAAATTCACAAACAAATGCACTAGGAGACCTAATCTTTGCCAAGAGTACTATTGGTTCTGGTAAACTTGTCTGAGGAAGGGCCGCGACGGCTTCGATGCTTCCAATCGATGATGAGAATATGAGGTCTTAGGCTGAAAAGCTGAGCCATGTCCAAGATAGTAGGGTTCATAGGACCGCACCTAAATTCGAAGACATTGAGAGTACTATTCCAGAATGATAACATCCCAACTAAGAGAGGAAAGTCAATCTTCAGTCTACCTTTAGAAATCATAATCAGATGAAAAATCTCATTTGACCGCCAGCGATAAGCATAACAAGGTGCAACTTTATCAATCCATGTCGACCAAATGGTTGGCAGTTTATACGAACTAGCACTTTGAACCACCATCGAATAACACATTTTGAGATGATTCACCCCAGACCAGTCAAACCCCTTTTAAGAATAAGGGACTCCGGAGTTAAGAGAACCAGCACTCACTTGAGCTATCCTCTGCGGACGGTGAGAAAACCAGCAAGGCCCCAAAGTAACTTGATCGCCCACGTTCGCACAGACACTTTCGGAGTACAGATCCTTGTACGGGAGGACTAGGGACACTGATTCTTCTATGAAATGATCCAAGCCCTCTCTAATTTTTCATCGCTTTTGCTCAAACTAGTCAGCGACCGAGGTAGATTTATTGGGGGCCATGTTAAACTTTGAGGAGGAAATTTGGAAACTTTTTGCAGAAATTTGGGAATTAGTTATTTGTTCAGAAAGAGGACAAAAAGATTTCAACTTTTCCTCTACTGTACCTTTTATCTCTCGCATGAACTGAAGAAGAGAAATTAGTAGAGGCAAAGACAAACCATTCCCAAGGAAGTTATGAATAAACCATTGGCGCGATTAGCAAGTGATTTGCCAAAATTGAAAAATATCATAAGTTGTTGGCAATCAAATCAGATTGCATGACTTTTGTAACTTTCACTTCTACAAATTTAAACATGCCTCTTACTCATGACTTGCTTAAACTTGGGGGCACTCTTTGGGCCATAAATAAAGGTTTGTTATGGGGCCTATCCATTTTTATTTACACAAAAGACGTATGACTTTGGCCCACCAACTCCGAAGCTCGAATAACCACCTCATTTCTCTCCAACATGTCCAAGGGCTTGAACATAGTTCTTTTCGAGGCACGTTTGCCACGCAGACGACCAAAGCAAGGGATTATCTAGCCCCTTTAAATGCACACATACGCGTCATCCAACAAGCTAACGACACCACTAGGATTATGCGGACCGCCTCAAGACACAATTGAAAGCCACCTATTACAATCACTGTCAGCTCTAACAGACTAATCTACCCATGCTCCAGCTCAACGATATGATCGAGGTTACTCCTTCTCCATTGTCTATAAATAGAACCAGAGGCCTTCAACCTCAGAACTTTCGTCAAATGTAATCTCTACGATTATACAACACCTTGAGTGATTCTTCAATCAACCCAACTGCTTTTCAACACAAACTCAATTGCTCTTCAACAAAACCAACTTTCAGCTTTTCAACTACAATCTCAAAGCCTTCTTTCGAAGCAAACTCTGCCTATGATTCTTGAAATCTAAAACTTTTACAGCTCTACCACCCCGTCCCATGGTATGATTTGGTTGACGTGAAATTCCAACCACATCGATTCTGTCTCTAAGGCGTATGCTTTGTATTAAGTCCAGCATGAAAGCAGTGATCTCGGTAGACTCCTCTAGCATTATCTCGCCTTTCATGGCCTGGATCTTACTAGAGTTTACTGCTTTGTTTACATTTACAATCATGTACATTTCAAGTTATGTAGGTCAAGACCCTTATGAAAAGATTTTACCTTATAAACTTTTTAAATCTTGACTCCATCATGAAATGATTACATTTTGTTTCTCGTTTTAGTTTCTATTTCTCTTTCATTTACTTTTTAGGCAAAAACACACAAGGTCACATTGAATTTTAAGTCTTCGTTCGCTCGAGACACCTAAAAGAACCTAACCGAACCATCATTCCACTCAACGCACAATCGTTTGGTTAGAAGTCATTTCTACGTGCAACCTTAAATTCACTCAAGCACAAACATTGTCTGTTGGCAGCCTCTAACAGTGGCACGCCTATATGAGTTTTGGCACCACACAAAAATCAGGAATGAACTCAGGACTTCATGTTCTAGCTCTCTCACACACAGTAGCTTTCACGTTCTTCTTACTTGATATCTTTGGTATCTAGAAATCTGATATCTGGGTATGTATAGAAATTGTTTGATGGTACGTTGCCAGCCTTCTTTATATTATAGCAAGAAATCCTAACTTGAAAGAAAATCCATCTTTATATACGGCTAGGATTTCTTAGAGTCCAATTCTTCTCAATACTCTAATTATGACTACTTACCTCTAACTCACTAAAAAATCCTCATTAGAATCGGGCAAATCTGTCTCATTTATCAAAAAAAGAAACAGGTGAAAATTGAAGATTTTTGGTCCAAAGTTACAAACAATAGTTAAGGAAAACAATCAGCTTTTGATGCATGAATGTTTATTTTCTACTTCAATCAACCCTAGATTAGAGCCTCAAAAACAAAGTAGCTTGAATTAATTGGTACCAAGTTGCTGAGTAAAAACTTGTAACGACGGTGACAGGTGTAATATGTGCTTTGACACATTGCGACCATGCGACACAACAGATGAATAATGCCAGCACCAGTCCACTATAGTCTGGAATCTGGATCACCGTTTCCAGAATCTCCGTTTCGTGCAAGAAAAACAGAGAGATTATAATTTCCAAGAATTGAGGTGGTGAACCTGCAAAGAAATAGACAGGTAATAACTTACAAATTCCTCCGTCCCGTCCTTTTTTTCTGAGGAGAAAATGAAAATTCATCACCCTCGTCACTGAAGAAACACAAGTAAGTATTAAGTGGGCATTCCTTTGAGTTTGAGTTCTCCATAATCCCTTTTTTGGTTGACAAGAAGATTAAAAAACGAATGTAAAACTAAATAGTACTATATACTCTTATTATCTCGTATCTTGCCTAGTTTTAAAAAAAAAAAACATAAAAAAAAATCCACAACTAGAATTTGGTGTATGTAAAATCCATTTGAGGCATTGTGTTTTTTAATTTATGATCTCGGTTTGTTCCATTTTTCCTAATAAATTAACTTGTTAGATTTTAGGTGGGGGAACTAAAAAATAATGGATGGAACGGAGAGAGTGAAAGACTCGCATGAAAGGCACCATAGCTTTAGCAGAAGCGTGGAGGATGTGATTTTAAGTGCTACACACTCTCGTCGAAACAGTCGAATGGATGATGAGGAAGAAGCTCTGACATGGGCTGCCATTGAGAGACTACCAACATATAATCGGCTAAGAACAAGCATCATCAAGTCCTTTGTGGAAGCCGATGCTCAAGGAAACAACAACAAAGTGGTGCATAAAGAAGTAGACGTTCTAAAGCTCGACCTAATCGACCGTCAGAAATTCATCGACAGCACTTTTAAGATTGCCGAGGAAGACAATGAGAGGTTCTTGAAGAAGTTTAAAAGTAGAATTGATAAGTAAGTTCTTATTTTATCTTTAGTAAAGATCAAATTATTTCATTTACAATGCTGCTATTCTCACCCCCATTCCTATTTCCCCACACATATTACCTATAAATACCCTCAAAATCCTAATTATTTGTCCTGAAAATAAAAAGAAAAACCTATGTTGGTGTCGTCTATCGCAGAGGGTTCATGCCTCCTAGAATTCTTCCAACATAATATAAATCTACCTTTGTTATCGAATGCCTCGCAAATGCTTCTATATGTCATTTTATGTAATTTCAAATAATGTAAATACTGTAATTCAGTAGGTGAGTGTATTCAAACTTATATGAGAGAGAAATGGATGAATAAATGTGGTCGATTTAACTTTAACTAGTACTGCAGTTATAACTAGTTAAATATGGTCGATTATTATATATGGCATTGCTACTCAAATGTGGTCCATTTAAGTCCAACATTTTGTTGATTCAGTTATTATTGTAGTATTTCTCTTCTTACTTTCATTTATATGGCTACTAACCTACTACAAAATGTTGGGTGCTTCTGTTTTATTTTTGTCCTTTCCCATTTTCTTCCTTCCCTTGTTTCTTTCTTTAATTGTAATGACCCACGACCGATAGACTGGTACATCCCGAGGTTATGCGCAGGCCTAGCAAGTAAGTGTTTGGTACGCATAAAGGAACTTATGGGAAATTAATTCTCAATGTCTTTCTGAGGGAATGAGAAATAGAATATTCGTGTCCTTTGTTATGGGAAAGTATTTAGCGTTTGGTGCTAGGAAAATAACCAGGAAATATCATTTTATTTCTGTTGTGGTTGGCTTGTCCACAAATGGGAAACAAACTTAGATATGCGTCAAATACACTAAGTAGCTTCACACACAATTAAAAATTTTCCCCTTACTTAATTCAGTTATGTTTATAAGTTTGGTATTCTTGTGGCACTTAGTAATACAGTCTATTAGCATTCCTTCTCATTTGAAAGTGAGAGGTCTTGGACAAGAATCGAACCAAATTACCGTGGCTGGCCCATTGTGTGGCGTAGCTCAAGTCTCCCACTCCTTAGAGTACATATATGGTTGTATTCAAAAAAAGAAAAAATCCTATTTTTTTCTCATTCTATTTAAAAGAATGATATGGCCCTAGTTCCCCTGCACACCTTTTGTTCTTTTATTTATTCAATACTCAGAAATAAACAAGGGTGTGGGGGTGTGTTCAAATCCTTTTCCTATTTTTTTTCTCAAGTTTTATGGATTGATTTGTTTTCTATTATTTTCCCGTCTCCAAGATTTTGGAGTTTTCGACCGGTTCCTATCGAATTCTCATTCTATTGTTCTTTTATTTGTAGTATTTAAAGGTAGTATAGTCTCTTCTAATTTCTTATGAGCCAAAAACATTTGGTAAAAAATAACTTTCAGACAACTCTTTTGTTCTAAAGGGAATTAGCATGAGTTTCTCATTAACCCTACTAATTATGTTACAGCAAATAGGACATGGAACATCCATATGATACATGTAACTAATAAAACTTTTTTCCTCATGTTGTAATTAATTTCAGGGTGGGCATCAAACTTCCTGCAGTACAAGTTAGGTTTGAGCATTTGACAGTTGAAGCCGATAGCCATATTGGAAGCAGAGCTCTTCCCACTCTCCCAAATGTTGCTCGGAACATCGCAGAATCAGCTCTTGGCTTAATTGGGATTCGATTAGCTAGGAAAACAAATCAAACAATTCTCAAAGATGCCTCTGGCATTGTTGAACCATCAAGGTAAGCATAGTTGTATATTTTAATTAATCTTTTTATTCAGCTATTAAGACATTAATTAAATTGTTCATGAGAATAACACTTTATGTAATTGTAATCTTTATAGTTTTGTTTTAGGATGACCCTTTTATTAGGTCCTCCATCCTCCGGAAAAACAACCCTTTTGCTGGCACTAGCTGGGAAATTGGAGCCAAGCTTGAAGGTCAGGGGTCATCTCAAGCGTATGCTTTTGATCGATTAGCTTAACTTTTGATCACAAAACTCAATGTGCTTTTATGGATCTGGAATAGGTCAGAGGAGATATCACTTACAATGGGTACAGGCTACATGAATTTGTGCCACAGAAGACATCTGCATATATTAGCCAAAATGATGTTCATATAGGAGAAATGACAGTCAAAGAAACTCTAGATTTTTCGGCTAGGTGCCAAGGGGTTGGGACTCGATATGGTAACTGCAGCTGAACCAAACCAAAACCATATCTTCATCCATTATATATCAAAATTAATTTACTCTTTTTGAGTTCGTTTGGTACACATGGTTGAATCTCTAATTTCAAGGTTTATTGAAGGTGGTAGTGAATGATTTTTCATTTGGAGGAGATTAGAAGAGGATCAGCTATGAAGCAAATCCATCCCTTCTAATCCTTCCATTTTAGGGAAGATTGGAATGGATATGTTTTCTTCATGAGTAATCCATCTACTATCCTCTATGTGGTCATAATTTTATAATTTCTCCCATCAACATACCTTTAATTTAGTAGGTTATCCATTTCAATCCAATCATGTATAGCTAACGAGCCCTTTAATTTCATGTAATTTTGGAAATGAATTAACATTGTAATAAAAAAATTTGGGTCATAGAACTTCTTTGTGAGCTTGCTAGAAGAGAAAAGGAGGCTGGAATATTTCCAGAGGCAGATATTGACCTTTTCATGAAGGTAACATATATTCATGCCACATCACTAAACCCTTCTTAAAAGCATGACTTATTTAGCTTATATTTCTGGATTTCTGGTTTATTTCAGGCTACATCAATGGGAGGAGTTGAGAGTAGTCTCATTACTGATTATACTCTCAAAGTAAGTAAATCCGAAACTTCAAAATGAGATAATTGAACGTTTTAATTCTTTGTTCGGTATCCAGCCATTCTCGATTATCTTTTCGATTGAATATTGTACAGATTTTGGGTCTCGATATGTGCAAGGATACAATTGTTGGAGATGAGATGCAGAGAGGGATATCTGGTGGGCAGAAAAAACGAGTAACCACAGGTCAACTCCCACCCTTTCCTGGTTTTGTGTTATGGCCACTAAAGAAAATTCTGATTGAGATGAACTTAAGCTAATAAGTAGAGGTTCAATATATAATATGGATTAGATATGAACTCATAGTGTTGCTAATGCACAACAATGTTATGTAATAAAATAAAATCCCAAGTCAGATATATATGAGTCAATACAGGTGAGATGATTGTTGGACCTACAAAAACATTGTTCATGGATGAGATATCAACGGGTCTAGATAGCTCCACGACATATCAAATAGTGAAGTGCTTGCAGCAAATCGTACACATTACCGAGGCCACAATTTTGATGTCCCTTCTCCAACCTGCTCCTGAGACGTTCGATCTCTTTGACGATATCATCCTTTTGTCAAACGGCCAAATCGTCTACCAGGGGCCACGCGAGCATATATTGGGGTTCTTCGAGAGTTGTGGATTTCGGTGCCCTGAACAAAAGGGAACTGCTGAGTTCTTACAAAAGGTGATAGGTCTCACTTTAAAATGGTACGTAGGTTGTGATATATCTTATTAGAAGTTACGAGGAGAGGAGGCCTGACATTTTAGACAGATTAAATTTGGTTGCATTCGAGTTGATAAAATGTTAGACTGATTAGATTTTGTTGATCAAATTTTTCAGGTAACCTCAAGGAAAGACCAAGAGCAATATTGGGCCGACAGAAGCAAGCCATACCGATACATATCAGTCACTGAATTCGCAAACCAGTTCAAGCGCTTCCATGTGGGGATGAGTCTCCAGAATGAACTCTCGATCCCTTACAATAAGTCCCAAGGGCATAGAGCCGCCCTTGTTTTCACAAGATATTCAATACCCAAAATGGAACTTCTAAAGGCCTGTTTTGTCAAGGAATGGCTGCTGATAAAAAGAAACTCTTTCGTTTACATTTTCAAGATGGTCCAAATTAGTATTGTGGCAGTTGTAGCAAGTACTGTATTCTTGGGGACCCAAATGCACACTCGAAATGAAAATGATGGTGCATTGTTCATCGGTGCAATTATATTTTCCCTGGTCACTAACTTGTTTAATGGTTTCTCTGAGCTCTCATTGACCATTGCAAGACTCCCTGTATTTTACAAGCACAGAGACCTTCTTTTCCACCCTGCTTGGACTTTCACTCTCCCATCTGTCCTACTCCAGATTCCTCTATCCCTTTTAGAATCCACTATTTGGGTTGTCATTACGTATTACGCAATTGGGTTTGCACCTGAAGCTAGCAGGTATTACATTTGTTTCCTTAATTTCATCTCTGACTTGTTACTTTTCCAGATACTAATCTCAGCTGTCAATATTTGCAGATTTTTCAAGCAATTATTGCTGTTTTTTCTGATCCAACAAATGGGTGCTGGGATGTTTAGGCTTATTGCTGGAGTCTGCAGGACCATGATAATTTCCAACACCGGCGGGAGTATCAGTCTGATGATTGTTTTTATACTTGGAGGTTTCTTAATTCCTCGAGGTTAGTACCAAATCGAATACTATATGTATAAACCCTAGATGACACTATGATATGTGCATGTTTATCCTTTTATGTAATTGTGATCACATATATGTGTGTGTGTGTGCCCGCGCGTGCACTCACGCTTCGAATATAGTAGCTCACAAAATTGCACTTATATTGATTTTATTTAGAAAAAAGCTTTAAAGCATACAGGTAGCAGAGTCTATATGAATTGTGATAGCTAACAGGTGAAATGAAAATTTTAGTAAATTGCTGAATAATGAAAGAGTTGCTTCCTCTGTGACAGGTGAAATTCCAAAATGGTGGGTGTGGAGCTACTGGATTTCACCTATGGCATATGGTTTCAATGCTCTTACTGTAAACGAAATGTTTGCACCGAGGTGGATGAACAAACTGGTAACACTTAAGCGCTTCCTGCCATATATCAATAACAAGCTGGATTGATTAAATAAAAGGTAGCTCCTGAAATGAACTTTTAAATGCTGCAGGCTTCAGATAATGCCACCAGATTGGGTGTGGCAGTGCTTGAGAACTTTGGTGTTTTCCCTGATAGAAACTGGGTTTGGATTGGCTCTGCAGCTCTTGTCGGATTTGCGGTTTTCTTCAACGTCCTTTTCACTCTCGCACTGATGTACCTGAATCGTAAGAGAGCACATTACTTTTTATGTGTAAAGTGTAACATTGAATTTCTGCTTTAATTGTAGTTTTGTGGTGACATTTTTTTATGCTCTTAATTATTTCAATAAGTTAGCTCTTGGAAAGCCACAGCCTATGATATCTGAAGAAGTGGCAGCGGAAATAAGAGCAGACCAAGAAGAATCAAAGGACAAACAGAAATTCAGAAGACCCATATCAAAGACAGATTCAATTTTTCGATCATTATCTTCTTCTGATGGAAACAATTCAGGTACGAAACAAAACAATGCTCACAATTCTAGTTATGCAACGTGAACATACTATTATCCATGACATTGGACCTAATAATCTCTTAGTAGAAATGCAAATATGGAGATTGGGCAGTCAATCAAATGCGAATAGACTCCGTAGAAATGCTAATTTGTCTCTTGAAGCAGGAACTGTTGTTGCCCCAAAGAGAGGAATGATTCTTCCCTTTACTCCTCTTGCAATGTCCTTCGACAGTGTTAATTACTATGTGGACATGCCCCCTGTAATATTTCCTTTCCCTGATAGCACTCTTTATTCATCTCAAATGATTAGTTGTGATTCTAAACATTATTGGTGTAATTATCGTTCGATTGACAGAAAATGAAGGAAGGAGTAAAAGAGGACAGGCTTCAGCTACTTTGTGAAGTAACTGGTGCCTTTAGGCCTGGGGTCTTGACAGCTCTAATGGGAGTCAGCGGGGCAGGGAAGACAACTTTGATGGATGTCTTAGCAGGAAGAAAAACAGGTGGTTACATTGAAGGTGATATTAGAATTTCCGGGCACCCTAAGAAACAAGAAACCTTTGCCAGAATTTCTGGTTATTGTGAACAAAATGATATCCACTCACCCCAAGTCACTGTCAAGGAATCATTGATTTACTCAGCTTTCCTTCGGCTCCCTAAAGAAGTCACCAAAGAGGAAAAGATGGTAAAAATTATGATTTGCAATACTATTCTGAACAATGTATAGCACGATTATTTGATTGCGAAAACTACATTTCCTTTGTTTTGTTATGTTTTCAGACCTTTGTAGATGAAGTGATGGAATTGGTTGAGCTAGACGGTCTCAAAGATGCTTTAGTGGGGCTTCCAGGAGTTACAGGGTTATCAACAGAACAGAGAAAGAGGTTGACAATTGCAGTTGAGCTCGTTGCTAATCCCTCGATCATTTTCATGGATGAGCCAACATCAGGTCTTGATGCAAGGGCAGCTGCCATTGTTATGAGGGCGGTTAGAAATACGGTGGACACTGGTAGAACAGTTGTCTGCACAATTCATCAGCCTAGCATAGATATCTTTGAGGCCTTTGATGAGCTACTACTCATGAAGAGAGGAGGACAGTTGATCTACTCTGGACCATTGGGCCGCAATTCTCACAAGGTTGTCGAATATTTTGAGGTATTTACCGGCCTAAAATATTTTCTTTATCTTAATGTTGTACAAAAACAAAGATTACATTACTACTTAAGGCCACATTCATTGACCTATTGCAGGCAGTTCCTGGTGTTTCAAAAATTAAAGAGAGGTATAATCCAGCGGCATGGATGCTCGAGGTGAGTTCGGCCTCAACTGAGCTCCGGCTTGGAATCGACTTTGCTCAACACTACAAGTCATCTTCCTTGTACCAGTAAGTCAAAAGAAACCCTCCTCAAGAAAAACAAAATGTTTAGATTTCAGGATTTGGCTGACTTTGGGCAAATGACCAGGAGAAACAAAGCTTTAATAACGGAGTTAAACAAACCACCGCCAGGAGCAAATGACCTGTATTTTGGTACTCAGTATTCTCAGTCAATGTGGGAGCAGTTCAAATCTTGCCTTTGGAAGCAGTGGTGGACTTATTGGAGAAGTCCTGATTATAACCTCGTTAGGTTTTTCTTTACGTTTGCCTCTGCCCTCCTGGTTGGATCTATTTTCTGGAAGGTTGGCGCCAAAAGGTTCGTGATCAACTTTGTTCTTGTCGTGATTCGCGACTTTACAAATTCAAGAGTTTACCTAGACCCAATGAACTAGTTAATTGTCTTTTAATTTTCAGAGAAAGCTCAGCTGACCTGACCATGATTATTGGGGCCATGTATAATGCTGTTCTTTCCATTGGAATTAATAACTGCTCAACGGTGCAGCCAGTAGTCGCCACTGAAAGAGCGGTATTTTATCGAGAAAGAGCTGCTGGGATGTACTCTGCATTACCTTATGCACTAGCACAGGTACGTTGAGGGGTTACAGCGTATATGTATGTAAATATCCTTGCATTAGGTCACATTTAGTTATTTAAAAATGATCCATATGGCATGCAGGTTGTTATTGAAATACCGTATGTGTTTGTTCAAACTGTATATTATGTGCTGATCGTGTATGCTATGGTGAGCTTTCAATGGACGGCAGAAAAATTCTTGTGGTTCTTCTTTGTCAACTTCATCTCATTCCTTTACTTCACATACTACGGAATGATGACTCTAGCCATCTCACCAAACCACCAAGTAGCAGCCATATTGGCATCAACTTTTTATTCATTTTTCAATCTCTTCTCGGGCTTCTTCATTCCAAGACCGGTAAGGAGTATTCTTCTTCCTACACGAAGCTATTTTAAATGTAGTTATAAATCATATGTTATGATCTCTTAGTCACCATTCACTATGATATCCGGATCAGCAACTGATTTGGATTTGGATCACATTAATTAATTCCAAAAGGCAATTAAAATATGTTCTCGAGAATTAAATTTTGAATATCAATAACTAATGAATTTTGATCCGACGGTTGATGAGCATGGATTTTAGTGGTCGACCAAGTGATCATAGCTCACTATAAACCTTCGTTAACACGGCGGCTTTAACTTTTAAATTTGCAGAAAATACCCAAGTGGTGGATTTGGTATTACTGGATATGTCCGGTAGCGTGGACGGTGTATGGATTGATTGTGTCACAATATGGTGATGTTGAGGACACCATTAAAGCACCTGGGATAACACCTGACCCAACTGTGAAATGGTATGTAGAAAACTATTTTGGATATAATCCAAATTTCATGGGACCAGTTGCTGGAGTTCTGGTTGGCTTCACACTCTTCTTTGCCTTCGTGTTTGCGTATTGCATAAAGATACTCAATTTCCAAATTAGATAGAGGAAGTCTTGGTATACCGTATTTGTTATATATATGTGTTACAGAATGTGAGAAATGCGAGTATATGTAAAGAGGCAATTTATGAATGAATAATTCCTTTGAGAAAGTAAGTGAACTGTTGAGAAGCCCATGGCTTACAGATAATTCTGGAAGACTTGCGCCTTAAGTCTCTATTTCATATCAGTTGTAGATTCCTACTATATTTGGTCTTTGATGTAACTATATATTGTAACTGATGAGAATTACAATAATTCCATGGATATGTACCTTTGGTTCAAAGATGCAAATTTTTGTTACAGATTGTGTAAGAAATGCTAGTGCTCACGAGAAAAACATACGGGAAATTGCACGCTCGACCTCAAGAAGAAAAACGTATAGCTACAGAAGCGTAGTTATTAAGTCTCTTACAAACAAAAATGCATGGTGCGACTATTGGTGTCAAAACTCAAACGGAGACCAACTGGGTTCAACACGTGTTTACCCCGAGTGTTGCTTTTTGTCCTAGTGCCACAAGATGGCTCGAGAGAAAGAGAGAATAGAGGTGTCACTATTGGAGTCTGCCAACAAACAGTAGTGTGTGTAGAGTTGTGTTGTGTTTGCACGTAGATCTAACTTCTTAACCAAGTGATTGTGCACTGAATGGGACGCTGGTTCAACTAAGTTTTTTTCTGCCTCGAGTGAACAAGGACTTGAAATCCAATGCAAAATGAGTGTTTGCCTAAATTACAACTGAAAATTAAAGTAGAAACAAGAAACTGAATGTAATCATTTTATGATGGAATCGAGATTACAAACATTTACAAAAGCAATTTTGGGTTGATGAGCTAGTCTACTTGACTTGAAAAGTAAATAAATTCTGAAATGTAAAGAAAGCAGTTAAACTCTGGCAAGATTCAGTCCATGTAGGACAAAATAATGCTAAAAGAGTCCATCGAGATCATTGGTATCGGACTGGACCGAGCAGAAAACATTGCCTCAAAGAGGTGATCAGGGTGGTTGAAATTGCACATCAACCACCATACCATGGGGTGACAGAGCTATAAAAGTTTTAGATCCATAGGTAGTGTTTGCTTGGAAGGAAGGCTTTAGATTGTAGCTAAAAAGCTAAAGGGTTTTGCTTTAGAGCAATTGGTTTGTGTTGAAGAGCAGCTTGGTTGATTAAAGAATCACTTGAGGTTTGTATAATTCTTGAGATTGAATTTGAAGAAGGTCCTGGGCTTGAAGGCCTCTAGTTCTATTTATAGACAGCTGGGGAAGAGCAACCTCGATCATATCGGTGAGCTAGAGCAAGGGTAGATCAATATTTTGACGCTGACAATGACTGCAATTTGTGGTGGGGTGGCCTTATGCTGAAATTTACAGCGTATTGCACAATTGTAGTGGTGACATCAACCTGTCTAGTGACGCATTCCTCGTTATTTTAGGAAGCGAGAGATTTTCGGGTCTGGTCATCCATGTGGTAGACATGTTTCGAGAAGGGTTGATTACAAGCCCTCAGACAGTTGTGAAGTTGTGAGAGGTAGTCATCTAAGCCCTAGGGAGATATCTAAGATTGGGTTTTGAAGCTGATGGGCTGTTATCACACGATTTTGCGTAAATGAAAATAGACTGACCCTATAACAAATCTTATTTTTGTTTATGGCCCAAATAACGACTTCACGAAGAAAACGTAGAGCCGCAAGAGCATAGTTATTAAGTCCCATCACATTACTAACAAAAATGCATCACTCGAAAATAAATCGTATTAAAAAATTCACCAAATAATGCATTTTTAATTCCTCATAAAAGTTATGCCTTATCCTAAATTTGTAATGTTCTCGTGTCTTACATCAATAAGCATTACGCAAACGTGCTCTAACAAGTGAGTCACAAAGCACATTTTTCCAGCCATGTGTTCGCAGCAATTTCAGCACAGTAGAAGATATAATAACTGAAGTTCCTTCAAATGTATGAACGTTGTTTGCACCAAGCTAGATCAAAAGCATCAGATATATGACAAGTGAGACATGTAATTAATATTCGGGCTAACTACATTTTACATTTTTTAAATTTGGGGTGATTTTTAAATTGAGTCATGAGGTTTTAATTTTTTCATATTACACCTTGAGGTTTTAATATTGTATCAATTTATGTCTTTTGCCTAATAAATTATTTGAATCTTTGTTAAATTGATGATATGGTGAGCATGAAACACGTAATTGGGTTGACATGTGAGTCATATTTGTACTAAATTGACTAAAAATCTCATTAATTTAATGGAGAATTAGACGTTCAACTAGACAAAAGATGTAAATTGATATAATTACAAAACATTATAGTGCAATATGAAAAAATTGAAATCTCATGACCTATTTTGAAAATCACTTCAAATCTTGAGAGTGTAAAATTTAGTTAGCTGTTAATATATAATGAGGAAAGTATTATGTGGCTTTCACAATCTGGCTTTAAAGATGCCTTAGTCATGACGATGAGTTTAATTGAGCACTTCCTTACATGAAATGATGCACTCACATATTAGGTAGCCCAACATTTCATCATCTTGTCATAATACACGAAAAGACACTAGGATTTAATGGGTAAAACCACTAGGATATTATGAGTCATAATACACGAAAAACAAAATTTTATGTCGTTTACCAAAATACTTTCACACGCAAAAGAGCAACTCACATGGCGTCCTGAGCTAAAAATATATTGTTATGTGAAGAAAAATTTGCACATGACAATGTATTATTGGACATAAGACGCCACATATGATAAACTTATTTCATGTAAATTATTTTCCACACACAGATAAATGGCATGCATAGAGTTGACTAATATCTTGGAGTAAAAGTTTACATCAATATCTTTGGAGAATTGGCCTAGCTAGTCATAATTATAGACATTTTGGATGTGTGAATATGTACGTAGGTAAGTCTGATGACTTTTTGTTTACCAAACCAAAAATACAAACTTACATATATAAATTGAAGAGATAAAAAAGTGTTGCATGTATTAAAGTTTGAATCTTTTTTCATTAAATTAGAGTAGTTAAGTATCAATTTATCAAAAAAGAAAGGGAAATAACTAGTCATCAAGATTCTTTATTTATTATCTGGGCATGTCCCAATTTTATTGGCGCTGGTGGTGTCCTAAGAAATTCTTCAAGAGCATGAATTGTAGGTTTTTGTGCTAATCTTGGTCGAAGTGAGATTCTATGTACCGAAATTTGAAACATGTTTAGTGGTTTGCAATTTGATTTTAAATGCTCAAATTGGTAACCATCCTTTTGAGAATTTGGTTTTAAATTGTCGTGATCTTATACGCCAGAATTGGTCATATAAAATTCGGGATGTCTATCGAGAAATGAAATTTGTTGCTCACGAAGTGAAAATCTTTGTAATCATTATTCTCAAGTAAAAAGAATGTTTCTTCATTTAATTTGTTGTTAGAATAATGCTTCCAAAAACCAAGCCCATTCACGTTTTCTTTTTTTGCCGTATCCAGTAGATCACGTTTGGATTGTGATTAAATTTTGTCTTACTAACAATGCATTAAGTTGGAGTGGATTTGCAAAGTGACAAGTGGAATATGTAATATGACACTTTGCAACCATGCCGCAAGAGTGATTTAATGTGTTTTAGGGGTGTATTGTATTTAGATTTATAGACTTTTGCATAAATTTTTTATGTGATAGACTTTCGTAGATTTTGTAGACTTTTATTGACTATTAGAAACTCCATGAAATCCACAGACTTTTTTATGCTAGACTTCTACAGATTTTTTAGAGTCTAATGCTAGACTTTTGTAGAGTTCAAAAGAATTTATCAGACTTTGTAATAATACTTTTTTTTTTATTTGAGAAACCAATGAGGAGTAGGCAAGGGCCACTTAGGTAATTTTATTTTTTCTGCTCTGACCAAAATTATTAGACATGCGAAAGAATCTTTAACCCATGAACATTATATTTTTATTATTCCAAATTGTAAGTCGCTGATGGTGATCAGCATAGGAGGTTTTGTACGGTGATGGTGGGTATGACAAGGTGATGGTAGAAGAAGTGATATAATGGTAGTGGTTGTGGTAGCAGTGGTGATGACGATGACAACGATAGTGACAATGTCGGCAATAGGGTAATGGGGATGGTCATGGTTAAAGTAGTGGTGACTACATGGTGTGGTGGGAGTGGAAATAGTGATCCTCATTGCATTATGGAGGATGATGGAGTATATCATTAGAAAAGTGAGAGAAAAAGTCTATCAAAATATGAGGGGGAGAGGTTGGATTTGCTTTGGCAAAAGACATACCATAAAAAACCTCAAAGTCTATGAAAGTCCATGAATTTTTAAAATCCTTTAAAATCAATGAACTTTTGAATACACTTAGACTTTTGTAGACTCGCAAAAAGTAGTAATTGAATACCATGAGATTTTTATAGACTTTTTAAAACTCAGAAAAAGTCTTTATTTAATACAGGTTAACTTTTATTGACTCTATAAAAGTTTATATTAAATCCACCTAAATTTGAGAGTCAAGCAAAGTCCATCAAACTTCATATATAATACACCCCCTTAATTTCGCAATTTGGGTAAAAATTTATCAAATCACATTTATTTAACGATAATTAATGTGTAAGGTTCCATGTATGCATTCTCTAGTACATTCATATGAGCATGGAGATATATAATTTGACACATATCGGCCATGCAACAAAAGCATAGATAGGGTCCAATAGATGATGTCGGTCAGTCCCATACGATATGCATGCTCTCTCCAACATGCATAGGCCTAGCCATATGTGCCTTCCAAAAAATTGCACCAAGTGGAATTGCAGTGCCCAACGTCATACCCCGAATTTAATTTGCTCCTCTGCATTGGATTTTTAAGACAATCCAGGCATTATTATTCTAACTACTTTTTTCAGAAATAAATTAATAAATTGAGAGCAAGTCCCTTTTTGCATGTTTAAATAGCCACCAACTTCTCCAAGGAGAGCAGACTCTTGCACGGTTTCACCAGTCCTCTGCACAAAATCTCTCTTCATCTCTGTGTTTTTTCAAGAATCTGAACAAAGATAAGTAAACAAGGTAACTTTCAATTTTCTCATCAAGCAAACAATCTTGTTATGCGAGTTAGGTTAGTTGGCCCATTCTATTCAAGTTCGAATTCCCTTCCAGTAGTTTAAATATTGATTTGTCAAAAAAGAAAAAGCTAACTGGTTTAATTATGATCTGTGCGTGTCCCATTTTTGCTAAATTGATTTGATTTTTCAGGTGGGGAATTGGGAAAAAAAAATGGAAGGAACAGAAAAAGTGAGAGGTTCACCTCTAAGGCACCACAGCTTTAGCAGGAGCGGAAGCAAAGGGTTAAGCATGGAGGATGTGTTTTCAAGTGCCACTCACTCTCGACGAAACAGTCGAATAGACGAAGACGAAGAAGCTCTGACATGGGCTGCCATTGAAAAACTGCCAACATACAATCGGCTGAGAACAAGCATCATCAAGTCCTTTGTGGAAGGTGATGCTCAAGGAAATAACAACAAAGTGGTGCATCAAGAAGTGGACGTTCTAAAGCTTGACCTAATCGACCGTCAGAAATTCATTGACAACACTTTTAAGGTTGCAGAGGAAGATAATGAGAGGTTCTTGAAGAAGTTTAGAAGTAGAATAGACAAGTAATAGTTCTTTGTTTTTCTGTTTACCTTTTAGTAAAATATGAATACTTTTTCATTTCATTCTTTTTAATAAATATAATTAAATATCGGGTGTGGCTACAAATCTACAATTAGAATTTTGTGGCTTTAACTGTATCGGGGTATTAATGAAGTAGATATGTAAGATCTGTTTCTTCAACTTTCACTTGTTGATTTCACTTTGCATTGAATACAACGTGATATATAAATTTTCCGTTAAATATCAATATATTTTCATATTTAATAAAACTATTTGAACCACCTTCACTCACTACTTTGAGCTTTAGTTTAGTAGAAGTTTTACTTTCATATAGTTTCAGTCTACATAAAATAGAACAATGACGTAGTTTTATCAATCTTCTCACGGCGATGTTATTGGCACTACTTTATATACAAATTTTTTCTTGAATTTTATAAATTTAGAATGAATGATCAACTTTTTGAAGTGGCAATAAAACTCCTTTTTTTACTTTTAAATAGAGCATATGGAATATTGTCCATCAAATTAAAATGATGAAATAGTTCATATGGAATATTTACAATCAATATAATAATTGATTAACTTGGTCATGTTGTAAATTTTTGCAGGGTTGGAATCAAACTTCCCACAGTGGAAGTTAGGTTTCAGCATTTGATAGTTGAAGCCGATTGCCACATCGGCACCAGAGCTCTTCCCAGTCTTCCAAATATTGCTAGAAACATCGCAGAATCAGCTCTTAGTTTAATTGGGATCAGAATGGCTAAAAGAACAAATCTAACTATTCTCAAGGATGCCTCTGGCATTATTAAACCATCAAGGTAAGGTGCATATTAAATAGCAGCAGCTTTTGGGCTTCTACGGATGGTGTTTACAGTTCAACTTCACTAAATACTTGCTTCCATTATTCCTAGAAACTATTCAAAAACAAATGTATCGAAAATTATGCATCACATGAGAGTGAGTGCGCAACAAAAATTTTCACTATACGCACCAACTAGCTCTTAGTCTTTAGATTGTTTCCCTTCCAAATGTGTTCTTATAAGTTATCGAATTGTAACCTTTCTTTGTATTTTGTTGTAGGATGACCCTTCTATTAGGTCCGCCATCGTCAGGGAAAACAACCCTTTTGCTGGCACTAGCGGGGAAGTTGGACCCAAGCTTGAAGGTCAGTCCTCAGCTCCAGGGTGTTCTTTGAACTAATTAATTAATAACTAGTTTAACATGTTTTAATATAATAAAGTCATTGTTAAAGTAACAAATGATTTTACAATCTCCGTCTTTAATGAGCCGTAAGATGTATGGAACAGGTTAGAGGAGAAGTCACTTACAATGGGTATAGGCTAAATGAATTTGTGCCACAGAAGACTTCTGCATATATTAGCCAAAATGATATTCATACGGGAGAACTGACAGTCAAAGAAACTCTAGACTTTTCGGCAAGGTGCCAAGGGGTTGGAACCCGATATGGTAAGTAACCGCTGCTGCCAAACCAAACCAAACCAAACCAAATCGTATCATAATTACTCATTATCAAAATTAACTCTCTTTGTTTATATGTAATTTTGGAAATGAGTTGGTGATAATTTATTTAATTATACATGGGCTATAGAACTTCTTTCCGAGCTTGCTAGAAGAGAAAAGGAGGCTGGAATATTTCCAGAGGCAGATATTGACCTTTTCATGAAGGTAACATATATTTAGGCCGTCACAACACTAAACCCTCCTTAATTAAAAGCATGATTTTATTTAACTTATATATCCGGATTTGTGGTTTATTTCAGGCTACTTCAATGGGAGGAGTTGAGAGCAGTCTCATTACTGACTATACTCTAAAAGTAAGTAGATCTCAAACCTCAAAAGGAAATCATTGTTTTGCCCCAAAAAAAATGAAATCATTTGAAATCATTGTTCTTATTTATTTCTCACACTTTACACAACGTCTCATTATATCTTTGAGTGAACCAAACAGATCTTGGGGCTTGATCTATGCAAGGACACCATTGTAGGAAATGCAATGCGGAGAGGGATATCTGGCGGGCAGAAAAAACGAGTTACCACAGGTCAATTCCCTATTTTTTGCGGATTTTAGAAACAAAATTTGGTCCTCATATACTTGTGTAACAATTCAATGGAACTTTTTTTTCTTTTGGTCTAGGACTTGTGCTCTATAATTCCATAAATAGAATATCCGCCAACAAAAAATATCGTTACACTTACATAAGTTGCAAAATGAAAAAAAATCCAATATTGATGTCCGCTCAAGGTCACCCAGCTGGCCTTGAGGTAGATTAGGCTGTTAGTTAAGACCCTAGATTGAAAAATAGATCCCAAACTGCCACTAAAGCATTGTCCATACACAGAAGTTCAATAGATAAATTGGTCATAAGAAATGCAGGTCAAAAGTATTTTGAGTTGAGAAAATGTTTTAACCGATTAAATTTGGTTGAGTTCAGGTTGAGAGATCAGGAAAACCAAATTCAACCATAAGCCTTAATTCTCAATCAGTAGTATTTATACTTTATAGCATGAATTCATATTTCAAAAGAGCTTCAAATGTGCAATAATGTTGTATGATACACATTCCCTACATGTATAATTTGTCGACAAGGTAAAATAAATATGCTCCAATATTTAGGTGAGATGATCGTTGGGCCTACAAAAACATTGTTCATGGATGAGATATCAACCGGTCTTGATAGCTCCACGACACATCAAATAGTGAAGTGCTTGCAGCAAATTGTACACATCACCGAGGCCACGATCTTGATGTCCCTACTCCAACCTGCTCCTGAGACGTTTGATCTCTTTGATGATATCATCCTTTTATCAGAGGGCAAGATCATCTACCAGGGGCCACGTGAGCACATATTGGAGTTCTTTGAGAGCTGCGGATTTCGGTGCCCTGAGCGAAAGGGAACTGCTGATTTCTTGCAAGAGGTAAAACCGTGACCAGTATCACTTTATATAATATGTAAGTTGTGATATATCTTACCATCAAGTAGGCGGGTGAAGCCTATTGCTTCAGCCTCAAGGCAGGTTCAACTTTTAGCTCATTAAAATGTTTTGGTACTTTTATAATCCCATTAGATTTTTAGCAAACTTAATTTTAATGGGTTTTAGCCATATTCCTAGGGTGATTTTACAACCCACAGCTTTGTTCAAAATTTCCAGGTTACCTCAAGGAAAGACCAAGAGCAATATTGGTCAGACAGAAGCAAGCCATACCGATACATATCAGTCACTGAATTTGCAAACCAGTTCAAGCGCTTCCATGTGGGGATGTGTCTCCAGAATGAGCTCTCAACCCCTTACAATAAGGCCCGAGGCCATGGGGCAGCCCTTGTTTTCACAAGATATTCAATTCCCAAAATGGAACTTCTGAAAGCCTGTTTTGACAAGGAGTGGCTACTGATAAAGAGGAATTCTCTTGTTTACATTTTCAAGACGGTGAAAAGTATTATAGCAGCATTAGTAGTCACGACCGTATTCTTGAGGACGCAAATGCACTCTAGAAATGAAAATGATGGTGCACTATATATTGGTGCACTTATATTTTCCATGATCATTAACATGTTCAATGGTATGGCTGAGCTCTCAATGACCATTGCAAAACTCCCTGTGTTTTACAAGCATAGAGACCTTCTTTTCCACCCTGCTTGGAGTTTTACTCTCCCGAATGTCCTACTCCGGATTCCTATATCCCTTTTTGAATCCCTTGTTTGGGTGGCTATTACGTACTACACCATTGGATATGCACCTGAAATCAGCAGGTATTTCATTTGGAACTTTATTATTCTGTATAACCTTTTTAGCTTACACTATAATAGGCTAGCATACACTGGTTGAATGTATCACACATTTAAAGCACTGTTAGAATGGTACTCACTTGTAAGGATACTAATTGCAGCTATATCAATATATTTGCAGGTTTCTCAAGCAACTATTGTTGTTATTTCTTCTCCAACAAATGGCTACAGGGATGTTTTGGCTTATTGCTGGAGTCTGCAGGTCCATGATCATCGCGAACACTGGCGGGTCTCTAGCTCTGCTCACTGTTTCAATGCTTGGGGGTTTCGTAATTCGTCAAGGTTGGTATGAAACTGAATACCAAACGTACTTTTCAAAGTAACTTCGTATAAAAAGAGATTTGAGGAATTTAGTATATTAGTATAAAAAGAGATATTTCATTTGTGACAGGTGAAATTCCAAAGTGGTGGCGGTGGGGATACTGGGCTTCACCTATAACATATGGTTTCAATGCTATTACTGTAAACGAAATGTTTGCTCCAAGGTGGATGAACAAATTGGTATGATATACATAAAGTTCTTCCTTCCATACATCATGGGAAAGCTAAATTTGTTTAACAAAAGATGACTTCTGAAATGAACTTCACTGCGCTGCAGGCTTCAGATAATGCTACCAGATTGGGTGTAGCAGTGCTTGAAATCTTTGGTGTTTTCCCGGATAAAAACTGGTTTTGGATTGGCTGTTCAGCTGTTCTGGGGTTTGCAGTTCTCTTCAATATCCTTTTCACACTTGCGCTTATGTACCTAAATCGTAAGAATCGACGTTATTTTTTATGTATAACAAAATTTTGTTCTTATATTTATTGCTTTTTGGTGACCTTTATCATGTTCTTCTTTTGATAAATTAGCTCTTGGAAAGCCACAAGCGATAATATCTGAAGAAGTGGCAGAGGAAATAGAAGAACCAAGACTTAGAAGACCCAAATCAAAGAAGGATTCACTGTCACGATCATTATCATTTTCTCGATCATTAACTTCTTTGGATGGAAACAATACAAGTAAGAAACAAACAATGTTGACCATTCTACTCGTGTAATATGAATAATGTTATCATGTTTCATGTTGGACCTAAACATCTTGTAGGAGAAACGGAAATCCAGCGAATGAGCAGTCGATCTAATTCCAATGAACTAAGTAGAAATGCTGATTCATCTCTTGAAGCAGCCAATGGTGTTGCCCCAAAGAGAGGAATGGTTCTTCCTTTCACTCCCCTTGCAATGTCCTTTGACAGTGTTAACTACTATGTAGACATGCCCCCTGTAATATTCACTTTTCCTTCATTATTCACCTCAAATGTTAATTGCAGTTCAGTTGAACTACATCTATAGCTATCTTTATATAATCCAACTTCGTTACTTCCCTAGCTTACTTTGTTTGCTATGACAGCAAATGAAGGAAGGAGTAAAAGAGGACAGGCTTCAGCTGCTTTGTGAAGTAACTGGTTCATTTAGGCCTGGGGTCTTGACAGCTCTAATGGGAGTCAGCGGAGCAGGGAAGACAACTTTGATGGACGTCTTAGCAGGAAGAAAGACAGGTGGTTACATTGAAGGTGATATCAGAATTTCCGGGTACCCTAAGAAACAAGAAACCTTTGCCAGAATTTCTGGTTATTGTGAACAAAATGATATCCACTCACCCCAAGTCACTGTCAAAGAATCATTGATTTACTCAGCTTTCCTTAGGCTCCCAAAAGAAGTCAGCAAGGATGAAAAGATGGTAAAAATTATGCCTTGTGTAATACTTTTCTGAACAATGTATACCGCAATTATTTAAATGTTAAAACTACATTCTATTATATCTTTCAGATATTTTTAGAAGAAGTGATGGACTTGGTGGAGCTAGACAATCTCAAGGATGCTATCGTTGGGCTCCCAGGAATTACTGGGTTATCAACAGAACAAAGAAAGAGGTTAACAATTGCAGTCGAACTTGTTGCCAATCCTTCAATCATTTTCATGGATGAACCAACATCAGGTCTTGATGCAAGGGCAGCCGCCATTGTTATGAGGGTGGTGAGAAATACTGTGGACACTGGTAGAACAGTTGTCTGCACAATTCATCAGCCTAGCATAGATATCTTTGAGGCGTTCGATGAACTGCTACTCATGAAGAGAGGAGGACAAGTGATCTACTCTGGACCATTGGGCCATAATTCTCACAAGATCATCGAATATTTTGAGGTACTTACCTGCCTAAAACTTTCCATTATCTTAATGTTGTACAAAAAAACAAACAGTGCGTTATTAACTTATTATCCGTGTCCACAATCATTTCCCTGTTGCAGGCAGTTCCAGGAGTGCCAAAAATTAAAGAGAGGTATAATCCAGCCACATGGATGCTAGAGGTGAGCTCTGTAGCGACCGAATTCAAACTTGGAATTGACTTCGCTCAACACTACAAATCATCTTCCTTGCATCAGTAAGTCAAAATCAAAAGTTACAAAACTGCTAAGAATTTGTAAAGTACACAATTGGCTGGCTTTGAGCTAATATAAATTCTTATATATGAGTATAACCAGGAGAAACAAAGCTTTAATTAAGGAGTTAAGCACACCACCACCAGGAGCAAAAGACCTGTATTTTTCTACTCAGTATTCTCAGTCGACATGGGAGCAATTCAAATCTTGCCTGTGGAAGCAGTGGTGGACTTATTGGAGATGTCCCGATTACAACCTTGTTAGGTTCTTTTTTACCTTGGTCGCCTCCCTCCTGCTCGGAACTATGTTCTGGAAGATTGGCACTAAAAGGTTCTCTTCTTTTTCTTGGCTGCAAAAGATAAGCACTTCAAGAGATTATTTAGAGCAATTACTCAGTTATTTATCTCCGTATTCAGGGAAAGCGTAGCTGATCTGACCATGATTATAGGAGCTATGAATTTTGCTATAATTTTTGTTGGAGTTAATAACGGCTCAACAGTGCAGCCAATGGTCGCTGTTGAAAGAACCGTATTCTATCGAGAAAGAGCTGCTGGGATGTACTCTGCATTACCTTATGCACTGGCGCAAGTAAGTTGAAGGGCCATTTGCAAATATTAACTCACATTCTGATATCTGCATATAGTTACTACTTCCACGCATGTCAAGAGGCTAGGTATATAAAATACCAATATGGCAATATGGCAATACATCCAAAATTGTAAAACGTTACTATATATTTGAGTTTCGTATCCTCCCAAATTTTAGTATTCACTATAATTTACTCATCAAAACCACCATATGACATGCAGGTTATTGTTGAAATACCGTATGTATTTATTCAAACCGCATATTATGTGTTGATCGTGTATGCTATGATGAGCTTCCAATGGACAGCAGCAAAATTCTTCTGGTTCTTCTTTGTCAGCTTCTTCTCATTCCTTTATTTTACATACTATGGAATGATGACCGTTTCCATCACACCAAATATCCAAATAGCAGGCATCGTAGGATCGTTCTTCTATTCGTTCTTCAATCTCTTCTCGGGTTTCTACATACCAAGACCAGTAAGTATATATTCTTCTTCCCACATGCAGCTTTTTTTTTTTTTTAATTTGATTGATTTTACAAGTTATCAACACCCGTCGTTGTTTAACTTTTGAATTTTCAGAAAATACCCAAATGGTGGATTTGGTTTTACTATATATGCCCAGTATCATGGACAGTGTACGGATTCATTGTGTCACAGTTTGGCGATGTGGAGGACACCATTAGAGCACCTGGGATTACACCTGACCCGACCGTCAAATGGTACATAGAAAACCATTTTGGATATGATACGAATTTCATGGGACCAGTGGCAGTGATTCTAGTTGGCTTCGCAGCTTTCTTTGCCTTTATGTATGCCTTTGGCATTAGGGCACTCAACTTCCAGATTAGATAATCTTCTTGTTATGCAATAAGTCATGACAGAAATTTAGAAATGCAAGTACATGTAAGAATGTCTGCACCAAATAATTGAAGGTGGCAATTCTAGGGTTTAAAAATGCCAATTCTTGTTTGCTAATCTCAAATGAGAGCCTTTTTGTTAAATTACAAACATCGCTGCCTTTCGCAAACCTGGGTGTAGTAAAGTTGACTAGAACATGTTTTTCCTTTTTGCATTCAAGTTCGAATTCTCTCTCATAATTTAGAATATTGCTCAAATAAATCAAAAATAAATTGCTGCCTACAGTGCAATTCCCTTCTTTTACAGAACAGTTAATTAAAACTTCGATGTAGAAATTAGCTTTTGGGGTGTGACAAGAAACCTTCCTCTCCTCACTCATTGCATATCTAAGTCTAACCATTCGTATGCACTATAAAGATTTTAGGATGAGGAATGCTAACAACCTTTTCATTTGAACTTTCTCGTTTTGCCTTCTTGGCTCTCTTTCTTGTTCAAGAATATTGTTTAATGATCGAATCATCTACTTTCACATTGTTCAATTATTTTTTAGACAAGGGACAACAAGAACAGTTGCTTTGGAGGTTCCATTCACATTGATGCAAGAGGCATGAACCTCCTTCCCAGCAACTGCCGAAGTTATGTTAATTTGGTCCATAACAATATTGATACAACCCGGAGGCTGAGAGCAATCAAATCTAATGGCTTCTTCAGTTTCAGAAGTTCCTTGAAAATCACTGTATGTAACATCACTCACACTAACTGCCGAAGTCTGTCATTTATCAAAACAAGTCACAAACATATTGTTAGAACTTCATGAATTAGATTTTATTTTGTTAATCATTATGCAAACCTTTAATTAGTACCATATGAAATACATGAACTTACGTAATTTTTGCAATCATGTCTACCATTGCAATAATGTTGGTCAATGATAATCGGATTTTTGGCTGCTACTAGTTTGATTTGCCTAAAAGATATCTTCTTTGCATATCCAGAACCGCCCTAAAAAAACAAAAATGAATGAATTGATATAAAATACAATACTGGGATATATGTGACCTTCAATATAAAGATAAATACTCTTAACTACGGATTATATAATACCTGCCATGTCTTAATTCTAGCTCCATTTTGTGTGCCATTAAAAGTACAATTTCTCACATGAACCTCTTCTGCTGTTTCATGAGCTCCATATGCCCCTAAGCTTCCCACACTATATATACGTATCGAGGGAGTTAGAAATTTATAAGCATAGGTTTATGAGAGTATTTCTTGGCAATAATTAAATACATAAGAGCAATGTACTAACCTAATTCCATGACCTGGTCCGCATGCAATGTTGGTGATATTTATGTGGGACGAGCCATGAATAATAGCAATACAATCATCACCTATTGCATTCCCAAAAAATATTAATCAATTATAAAGAGTGACATCTTTCTAAAAAATATTAATCAATTATAAAGAGTGAGATCTTTCTAGTATTAGTCTATCAACACTATACGGTGGGATACCTGTATTAAAAAAAATCGGATTCCAGCATTTGAAAAATAAAAAACTAAAAGAAAAGTCAAGGATAATGATATTGCTAAAAGTTAAACATAATAAGATTGACATATGGATTTTTACCGGTTTCAATTACGGAGTTATGGATATTGACATAGCTTGACACAGAGATGTCAATTCCATCTGTGTTGGGACTATTCTCCGGTGCTATAATATGAAGATTGGAGATCGTAACATTTTTGCAATTGCTTATACTAATATGTGCCTTTGGACTGTCACGATGTGTAAGTCCACTTAATTGAAGATTGTCACATTGGTTGAAGTGCAGAGCCTGCAACAATTATTTATAATACAATTTTTAGAATTCAACATTAATTTGCTAACAAATTAATTTCATGCAAGGAGAAGAAGTGTCACCTTTGGTCGTTTACACTTGACCTTGTTCACCTGGAAATGAGTGATAATTCTATGTTAGACTTGAGCAACTAAATTACTCTCTTCAGCACACTTCTATATATCTTCAATATTTTGTAAATTTTTTTTATTATTCAATTTAAGGATAAAAAATAAACAAGCATGTGTGAAAGAAAAAAGGGTATGCAAAAATTACTTCCAGTAAATTATAAAAGATGTAAGAGCACATAAGGTCATCAAAGTATCAATGTTCACAAATTTACATTTATAATGTGATTAAGTTGGCTAGCATTGCTCCACCAAGGTGAACCCTGCCCATTGATTTCTCCGCTTCCATTGATGATGAGGTTGGTCACTTTTAAAAAAGTTAACCAAGATTCGCTTTCACACTCTTTCCATGCATCCAGAGTGCTAGGTGCCACAATTTTTCCCAAAATCTGTAATATCCACCCAACTCAATAAAGTAAATAATCAAGTCTAATACATACTTGAGGAATATCATATGTGAAAAAAAAAATAACGAAACAAAACTCATGAATTAAATTCTGTTATTATTTCTATAGTATTTATTTTACCTCAACATGCAGAGAGTTAGATTTGCAAGGGCCTGAGAATTTGGTAGGTTGTAAAAGGAATGTTTTATTTGCTGGTATTACAAGTGTTGATATCCCTTGCGTTTGTACACATGAAGCATTCCATGTTTTCAAGAAAGCCTTTCATGCAAATATTTACAGTTAACAAATTAATATTGTTTGTTAATGAGAAAAAAATCACAAAAATAAGAAAGAAAGGAAAACAGTCTGTGAAAATAAACGCAAACGCGCATGTACATGCATAAGCGAGCGTAGACAGATAAGAAACATACTTCAGAATCATCAGTTTTGCCATCCCCAACAGCACCATAGTCGAGCACGTTAAAAGTTGTTAGGCCATGCCCTATACTAAAATTTGATGAAGCAATGCAAAGTATGAAAAGGCCAATTACAAGAACGTTCCTCATGGTCAAGGCACCAAAAGAATATTAACAAAAATTGCAATAACACAATAGTAGCTATAGAAAATGTTTGTGTTAATGTGGATAGTAAATTCAAAATGCAATTCAAACCATATATGGGATGAAAGGATTAAGTCTTATCTTTGATTCGTGAATTCAGATTTACCTTCATCAATGTTCTTTTATTCTTGAATTTTCATTTATTTTCAGCATTTACCATCTAGTAATTAGCATGCAGCCCCTTCATTTTGTTCATTCATGTTCTTTTTTTAACAAGTCAGTAGCTTTTAATGAAATTCTGTTTATATGTACATGTATTCAAACCACGGATTAAGGTTCCATCTCAACAAGTTAATAATCATTTCATTTAGTTTATTGCAGTAGTAGTGAGCATAGTAATTATTAACGGGCCAGCATGAGCATTTTCTGAATTTGAATTCTACATTGAATTTCTATGAAAAGATGTAGGTACAGATTAAGAACTTGGAGACAATGTACCTTGAATTGCAATTGTAAGCCAAATGTTCGTTTTCATTAATTGTCATATTAATGAGTAACACACAAACATCGAAAAACCTTCAGTAAACACTACGTAGTACTAATGCAATACCCACAAACATACCTTTATAATGGTAAGGTCCAACTTTATGGTTGTGTCAATAATGTGGTCAATTTTGTTAAATAAAATAGCACTATTGTATTAATTTTTCAATATGATACTCAGAGATGAGAGGATCTCGGCATAGCTACACAGTGGGTAAGTCATAATTAGATATCGAACTTACTATTCACATGAGTCGAATTTGTATCGCACGCTTTAAAAATAAGGAGTAATATTACTAGAATGCATCTCTCTTTTAATATTTCTTCTTGCTACAAGACATTTAATATATCACACTTAGTTGTACATAGGTTTTTTTATTTCTTTCGGTTCATTATTCTTTTACATTACCTTTTAGATTTTTAGTCAACTGCTTCTTTCGGTTAATTATTTAATTATTTATTTTTATGTCACCAACACCAGTATTCGTGTTCTTTACATTTTTTTTGTTTTGCATTAGTTATGAGAGGAATGCAGTTCCCTACATATTCAGAGTCTAACACCATTGTATTTAATTAGGAGTCAAATTGTGTCTCATGAGTAAGTCCATAAAAGAGAGTGTTGAACACAATCGTAGTTTGTTAGGGTTATAAGATTTAGAATGCTACAGCCACACAACGACATAATCGTTGTATCTTAAGAGACAAACGCCAATTAAGCATGAGCACAATAATGGTCGTAATTGCCTTAAGAACATAATGTTAACATTTTTCTCGACCAATTACAAGTTTTTCTAACCTAAAATTTTCAAATGAACCTTCATCTTTAATAGAAAGATGCAATTTTGTGATGTAAAAACTACATTTACATCCCATCAAATATATCACAAGATGTTAATTTTAAATTTTAAATTTTTAAAAAAAATGTATATTAAAATATTTTACATACCCTCAACATTAGAAAATTTTGAGTAAAACTTGTCCATTAGAGAGCTTTCCGCGTAATAAGAAATGTGTTTGTGTTACACTTCCTCGTATACACCTCTGACTAGAAGTCTGGAAATGCTCTAGTACTTCAATCTTGCTATTGATAATCTATTAAAACTTCGGTGTGAAAATTAATATTTTGGGTGTGGAAACTAACATTTGGGGGTGACTAGAAACCTTCCTCTCTTCACTCATTGCACCTCTGCTCTGCCATAGAGATTGAAGAATAAACATGCATATTGCGGGAAGATGAAAAATAATTTTGACCACCATAACAATAAGAAAATTGTATTACATCAAATAGAAACTATTGAAGCTAGATAACTCAAAACAATAATAAAAAATTGTAGAAAATTTTCAATATTTTTTAAGGCATGGAACAATAGGAACAGTTGCATCCGAGGTTCCATTCACATTGTTGCAAGAGGCATGAATCTCCTTCCCCCCAACTGCCGAAGTGATGTTAATTTGGCCCATAACAATGCTAACACAACCTGGCGTTTGAGAGCAATCAAATTTAATGGCTTCTTCATTTACAGAAGTTCCCTGAAAATCACTGTATGTCACATCACTCACAGCCACTGCTGAAGTCTGTCATTTTTCAAAACATGTATGATTAGAATTTCATCAATTAAATCTTTGTTGATTATTCTACAATCCTTTAATTAGAACAATACATGAAACTTACGGAGTTTCTGCAAACATGTCTACCCTTAGAATAATATTGGTCAATGATAATAGGGTTTTTGGCTGCTACTAAATTGATTTGCTTAAACAATATCTTCTTCGCGTATCCAGAACCGCCCGGAAAGAGCAAAGAGGAATGGAATTCACATTATTTGCTTTTTATTCGTAGCTGGTGGAGTTGTTGTCTCAATAAAAAAAACAATAGGATATCGTAACATATTTGCACTTGTTTATACTAATATGTTCCTTTGGAGTTGTTTACCTGCCATGTCTTAATCCAAGCTCCATTTTGTGTGCCATTGAAAGTACAATTTCTCACATGAATCTCTTCTGCCGTGTCGTGAGCTCCGTGTTCACCTAAGCTTCCCACACTGTATATACAGATATGGAAAGGGTTAAAAAATTTAGCACATATTTTATGAGAGTATTTACTGCACGTAACCAAGATGCACTCTCATTTCTTGGTACACGAGAATTGTACTAACCTAATTCCATGACCTGGTTCGCATAGTGGCATTTATATAGGACGATCCATTATTAATAGCAATACAATCATCACCTATTGCAAGATCCCACAAAAAAAAATATTAATAATGCAATTGCATATCATACAATAAATAATTGATACCAACCAGCTATTTTGCTTAGTAGAATCATTCCAATATTAAAAATTTAGAAAAGATTTCAAGTTTGGAAATTCTAGATCATGTCCCCGTTCGATAAAAAGAATATATAGAACTGTTGAGATCACTTAGTATTACAGTCTAGTAGTATTCTTATTCACTTTAAGTAAGAGCTATATATCGTTGTATTAAAGAAAATATTTGTTGAGAATGTTATTGCTAAAGTGAAAGAGAATAGGATTGATATATGGATTAATACCGGTTCCAATTACAGAGCTATGGATATTGACATAGCTTGACACAGAGATGTCAATTCCATCTGTGTTGGGACTATTTTCCGATGCTACAATATGAAGATCGAAGATCGTAACATTTTGGCACTTGTTAATACGGTTTGTAAGTCCACTCAATTGAAGATTGTCACATTGGTTGAAGTGCAGAGCCTGCAAATTATTCATACTACAACTTTTAGAGTAAAATTAAAGTAAAATGTTAACTTAATTTTTCTAGCAAATCATGAATTTGACTAGAATACTTACAAGCACTTAATATTATTACCATTTGACGGTTAAAAATGCTCTTTGTCAGTCAGATGATGATAGTGCTAAGTACTCATAAGTATTACAGCCAAACTCCAATTTAATGCAAGAAGAAGAAATTTAACTTTTGGTCGGTGACGCTTGACCTTGTTCTCCTAGAAATGAGTGATAATTGTTGAGAAAGTCAAAGATTGTCACCACAATACTAGCCTATATTAGCATCCAATCAATTCTAATATGCGGCAAGTATATTGCACTGATTATATTCCTAGTTTGTATATAGCAGATCAATTAACTTTAATTAGTTTATTCTGCATAACGCAATTGTAGGCTTCTCTTGTTATATATACATGTATATTGTACAAATCAATTTATCAATCAAGGAAATATTCAGATTATCAAATTCAATTTGGTATCAGAGCCCCTCCTGGGCTCTTGATCTTTTTCACTTTTTTTTCACTTCTTCCCCATTTCGGGGTTGAACGTTCTTCGTCATGGGGGACCAGAAAGCCGATGCCGCAACTGATTCCTCTAGCCCTTATTTCTTACGTCACTCTGATTACCCTAGATTGATGCTCGTTTCCAAGCCCCTCACGGGCGATAACTATGGCACTTGGTGCCGTTCTATGTCTATTGCACTAAGTGCGAAGAATAAGTTAGGGTTTGTTGATGGGAGTGTCAAAAAACCCAAGACCATGGAGTTGGCTCACTGGCAACGATGCACAACACGGTCCTCTCATGGATCCTCAACACTTTGTCATCTGATCTTTCCAGCAGTGTAGCCTACCTTTTGTCAGCAAAGGAAGTGTTGGAGGACCTCAAAGAGAGGTTTTACCAGCAAAACGTTTGTTGTTTGTTCGAACTTCAGCGAGACCTCGCTCGTATCAACCAGAATCAACAACCTGTGAATGTTTATTTCACCAAAATTAAAAGTTTGTGGGACAAAATAGACACTTGCAGAACCACCACACCATGTTCTTGTGGAGCCGCGAAGTCAAATGGAGAAGCAACCGAGACTACGAAAGTTCTTCAAGTGTTGATGGGTCTTGACGACTCGTACGTTGCCATCCGCAGTCAGATTCTCTTGAATCAGTCCCTGCCATCTGTTAGGAAGATTTACTCCATGTTGATCCCGGAAGAAAAACAGTGTGTCCTTACCACAGACCACAACTTGATTGAGCAGCCCGCAGCCATGGCGATGCAATCTAACCAAGACCGATCCAATAGGCGCCAAGGCGGGAGAAGGCCTCTTCACTGCTTCTATTGTGATCAAGATCATCACACTGTTGATACTTGCTGGAAGCTCCATGGTTATCCTCCTGGTCACCGGCTTCACAGGAAAGCAGGAAAGTCTAGCGCTGCAAAAGGGAAGAACAGCAACAATAACGACAAAAAGAGGCACCACTTCTGTGAACAACATACAGATGTCAAGTTCAAATGGGGGTACTAATTTGACAGCTGAGCAATTCCAACAGCTGTTTACAATGATGTCACAAAAGTTAGGCCTAGATAGTAAGTCTAGTGCCAATCAAGTCGCAGGTGGGCCTTCCAAATTGTCTAATCAGTGGGTGTTGGATAGTGGTGCAACTGACCACGTATCTAGTTTACCATTGGCTCAAGCCACAATCAACCCACCATTGCCGCCAGTGGGACTACCTAACGGCACTCGGGTCCTAATTGATTCAATTGGGAATTTTCATTTTAGCTCGAAAATTTCTCTTTATAATGTTCTTGGGATTGCATCTTTTATGATCAACTTAATTTCTGTGAGCCGTCTCACTAGATCATTAAGATGCTCAATAACCTTTTACCCTGATTTTTGTATTTTACAGGACCTGAAAACGAGGACGATGATTGGTTGGGGGCAACAACGTAATGGGCTTTACTACTTGGTTGATGGAAATAGGTGCAAGCCATCACCAATGCATTCGAAGGCGTTCTCCGTTACATGGCGCGGTCGGCTTGGTCACCCATCCCTACCAAGACTTCAATTACTAGCTAAGAATTTCCCCAAAATTTCCCTTTCTACAAATAAAACTTGTGATGTTTGCCCATTGGCAAAACAAACTTGAATGTCATTTGGGTTAAGTTATATTACTACTAAGCATGCTTTTGCTCTTATACATTGCGATATTTGGGGTCCACATAAAATTGCATCTCATTCTGGAGCTCATTATTTTCTTACTATTGTTGATGACTATACGCATACGCCATAAATCTGATACACAACAATTACTTAAGACCTTTATTGAATATGCCGAAACACAATTTCATCAAAAAATCAAAATCATTCGTTCTGATAATGGGGGAGAATTTGTTTCTATGTCCGACTTTTTCCGTTCACATGGCATTGTTTTCCAAAGGTCTTGTGTTTCTACTCCTTAACAAAATGGGGTTGTGGAACGCAAGCACAGGCATATACTTCAAACTACTCGGGCTTTACAATTTCAGTCTATTTTCCCTTTAAGTTTTTGGGAAGAATGCATTCTTACAGCTGTGTATCTCATTCATCGAATACCTACACCACTCTTGTCGGGTCTCACACCTTACGAGTGACTTTTTGATCACCCTCCCACATATGCACATCTACGTACTTTTGGGTGTTTAGCATATGCCACCAATTTACATCCTAAGCATAAATTTGATATTCGAGCTCGCAAATGTGTTTTTATTGGATATCTTTTGGGCAAAAAGCATATAAATTATATGATCTTAATTCCAAACAAATTTTCACAAGTCAAGATGTTGTCTTTCATGAGGACATATTTCCCTACCACAAACCAACCCATTCGCCACCAAATAGCAGCAACACAAGTCCAAACAACACTTATGTTCGACCACCATCTGATCCAAACAATATCCCTGCCAGATCACTAATAACACCAAACAACACACCTCAACCTATGGCACCAAACAACACATCTCAACCTATGGCAAATCTTTCCTCACCAAACCAAAGCCCAACTGCTCCTTTCTTAGCAAACCAGCCTACCTTACCAAGTCAACCCACCATTTTGGACATCCCTAGTGACCAGCCTGTCACCCCATCTGAGCCCGCTGCTCCTGCCGCCCAAACTGGGCTCTCTCCTCCAGATGCCCAACTTGGGCATGATGCTTTCCCTGAGGCTCACACGAGTCCTGTTAATGAATCGCCTGTCATGCATCACTCCACACTAAGCCCACCAAGTTACAAGATTATGTTTGCTCTCATATTACGTTGCCTCCAACTGATTCCTCGTCTACTAGTCTTGGTACAAGGTATCCTTTTTCCCGTTACTTGTCTTATAAAGGTTTATCTCCCAAGTACCAGACTTTTCTTGCCCATATCGCTTCCATGTCAGAACCTAACAATTATGCAGAGGCTTGTCAAGATCCTAATTGGCGCAAGGCCATGGCTGAGGAAATTCAGGCACTCGAGGCTAATCACACTTGGAGTCTTACCCCTTTGCCCAGTGGCAAAGAGCCCATTGGTTGTAAGTGGGTTTACAAGGTCAAGTATAAAGCTGATGGTAGCATTGAGCGATACAAAGCTCGCTTGGTCGCTAAAGGGTATACACAATTAGAAGGCATTGACTGCCATGAGACTTTTTTGCCCACTACTAAACTTGTTACTTTCCGCTGCATTCTTGCTCTTGCTGCCACTTTTTCATGGTCTTATCAATTAGATGTCCATAATGCTTTTCTCCATGGTGATCTCATGGAAGAAATATACATGGTCCCTCCTCCTGGTCTTCAACGACAGGGGGAGAATCTAGTGTGTCGCTTGCACAAGTCACTATACGGGTTGAAACAAGCTTCTCGTCAGTGGTTCTTCAAGTTCTCCCAAGCTTTTCGTTCAGTGGGATTTGTTCAATCAAAAGCCGACTACTCACTTTTTACTAAACGACATGGAAAATCCTTTAATGTTCTTCTCATTTATGTTGACCACATTCTGATCACAGGGAATGATTTGACTGTCATCGATGGACTTAAAAGGTTTTTAAATACCAGGTTTCATATCAAAGATCTTGGTCATTTGAAATATTTTTTTGGTATAGAAGTGGCGCACTCGAAGAAAGGTATTTTCATTTCACAACGAAAGTATTTATAGGATATCCTCAATGATGTTGGTTTCTTAGGTTCTCGACCTGCAAACTTTCCTATGGAGCAGAATCTGAAATTGCTTCCTGATGAAGGCGAGATTCTTAATGACCCTGCTAAATACCGAAGGTTGATTGGTTGTCTTATTTATCTCACCATTACTCGTCCAGACATTACATGCTCAGTCCACTTATTGAGTAGATTTATGCAAGCTCTTCGGAAGCCACACTATGAAGCTGTTTTACGTATTTTGAAATACCTAAAGAGTACACATAGGCAAGGCATAATGTTTTCTTCTCAAAATAATTTGAAGTTGAAAGCATATTGTGATTCGGATTGGGCAGGTTGTCCTACTACACGACGATCTACCACTGGTTATTGTGTGTTTTTTCGAAAATAGTCTTATCTCATGGAAAAGCAAACGACAGAAAACTGTATCTTTGTCATCTACTGAGGTAGAATATCGATCTATGGCAGCAGCATGTTGTGAATTGGCATGGCTACAAAGCTTATTGCGTGATTTGCAGATTGAGGATAAAGGACCGGCCACTTTATTTTGTGACAACCAAGCAGCCCTCCACATTGTTGCTCATCCTGTTTTTCATGAACGAACAAGACACATTGAGATTGATTGCCACTTTGTTAGAGACAAAATTATGGAAGGAAATATCGTTACTAGATTTGTTCCATCTACGTCACAACTGGCAGACATCTTCACCAAGGCCTTAGGCAAAGAACGCTTTTGTTCTTTGTTAGGCAAGTTGGGCGTTCACGATATTCACTCTCCAACTTGAGGGGGAGTGTTGAGAAAGTCAAAGATTGTCACCACAATACTAGCCTATATTAGCACCCAATCAATTCTAATATGCGGCAAGTATATTGCACTGATTATATTCCTAGTTTGTATATAGCAGATCAATTAGCTTTAATTAGTTTATTCTGCATAACGTAATTGTAGGCTTCTCTTGTTATATATACATGTATATTGTACAAATCAATTTATCAATCAAGGAAATATTCAGATTATCAAATTCAATTATAATTCTATGTTAGACTTGAGCAACTGAACTATTAAGTTATTAACTTATAATAAAAAATAAAAAAAAGTTTAGCACACAAGCATTAAGGTATCAATGTTTCAAAAATTTACGTTTATAATGTGATTAAGTTGTTCAGCACTGCTCCACCAAGGAGAACCTTGCCCATTGATCCTCTCCTATTCCATTGATGATGAGGTTGGTCACTTTTACAAACGATAGCCATGATTCGTGTTCACACTCTTTCCAGGCATCCGGAGTGTTGGGTGCCACAATTCTCCCCAAAATCTGTTATATATCCACCCAACTCAACAATTTAATTCGGTCTAACACATACTCAAGGAATATCATATGTTAAATAAACAAATTAAACAAAAATTCTCTCAAGAATTAACTTTGTTATTATTTATGTGGTCTTTCTTCACCTGAACATGGACATAATTGGATTTGCAAGGACCTGAGAATTTGGTAGGTTGCAAAAGGAATGTTCTATTTACTGGTACTACAAGTGTTGGTGTCTCTCCAGTTGCCACACATGAAGCATGCCATGCTTTCAAGAAAGCCTTTATGCAAATACATATATAGTTAGCAAATTATTTGTAATGAGAAAAAAAAACAATTATCTGATGTTTTTAATATAAAAAAACACACATAAGTAATCAAATGACATACTTACTTCAGAATCATCAATTTGGCCATCCCCAACAGCACCGTATTCGAGCACATTAAAAGTTGTTTGGCCACAGCCATACCCAATATTAATATTTGTTGCAGCAATGCAAAATATGAAAAAGCCAACTGCAAGTACGTTCATATTTAAGGCACCTAAAGAAGACTGACAAAAATTGCAATAACACAATAGTAGCTATATATGGAAAGTGTGTAAAAATGTGGATAGTAAAATATGAAATTCAGCCATTGTAAATGTATATATACACATTCAAAGATTATAAGATGAAACGAATATAAAGGCCTTATTTTTTATTTATGAATTCAAATTTACATTCATTAATATTGTCTGATTCATGAACTTTCATACTTTTGCAGCATATAGATGCATTTACCATATAGTAATTAGGGTGCAGTCCCCTAATTGTTTGTCGTTCCCGTTTGTTTTAACAAGTCATAAGCTTTTAATGAATCTTTGCTCATATACTTGTATTCTTATGGTTCCATCTCAACATGCTAATAATCGTTTTCATCTAGTGTTCCGTATTAATAAGCGGTTTAATTTACTAAGGTCTTTCATTGTAGTTTGAGTGAGTGTGATATTTATTGTGGATGCAAATTTCGTCCAAGGTTGAATTAACAAAACTCTACCTACAAAAGAAGAAACACCGTTAGCCTAATTGACGAACACCCGAGAAAAAGGGGAAGGTGTCCACCAAAGGGCTTCTGATGCCTAAGTTAAAGAATAGTTTGAGAAGAACTAGAACAGAGAGAATTCTGAGTAGTAAGTCGCGATTACCGACTTTCTTTTCTTTTTTTAGTATAAAAATATGTCATTATACATGGCTCCATCAGGATTCGAACCTTGTTGGACTTGGCTATTTATAGGAGAGATCCCTCACAGGTAGCTACGAAGGGAGGTCGCGGGCCATACTAGGAAGATCGCTATGTTCTGCTAGTTTGATGCAGATCAGTCTTCGCAAGCAGCTACGAAAAGTCCTTAGGAGGCCTCTAACAGGTAATCGCGTTGTTTCGCGTGAGACAGCCAAGGGAGACTCCGAAGAGTCAACCCCTGCCTCTTTGTAACCAGTATGGCACGATATCATAAGCCCGAAGGCCCAAGACACCTGACCCTTTGAGGTCTATTGTGGTCTGCTCACGACCTCAAGGGCAAAACCATCATATTGAGCTAAAAGTCCATGTGTCGTTCTCCTATTGGATGTGGTTAATATATGTATCCACACTTATGTATAGAAATCAGGTAGCCTAAGTTTAATACCTATGATACTATTGCTACACTAGTGTGAGTTCAATATCGTGAATACTTTAGAACCCACTAGTTTATATTGGTATCACACTCAAATTTTTCAGCTCACTATAGGAGTGTGATTCCTATATGAGCTCAATATATTAGTATCACACTCACTTTTTTCTGGCATACTGTAGAAGGCTTAACACCCCTTGAGGTTGGATTTTAATTTTACATAGAACTTCTAAGAAAAGACGTACGTACAAATTAAGAACTTGGAGACAATGTACTTGAATTTCAATTGTAAGCCAAACCTTCATTTTCATTCATTGTCATGTTAACTCTATTGGAGAGTGTGTCACTAATGTGAAAGGTGGGCATAGGGGCAATTGGACTTGTTACAACCCGTCCCAAAATTTTATGTAAAATTACCAAAATACCCCTAGTGGTCAATGTTGACTTTTGTTGACTTTTTTTAGACAACATGTGAAAATTATTTTCTCTGCACATTCCAGTAGTACTTGTCGATACGAACACGTGGACGCAAGCGGAACTCAATTTAGAGTTAAAACGAACGTTTTATGGAACTTTAAAGTGTAGGGGCACTTTAGTAATTTTCACACCCGTATGTTAATTAGGGTTTTTAGGTTGACCTAGCTGCTCTGCAGCCATTCCACTCTCTCTCCACTCTCTCTCTCTCTCTCTCTCTCTCTCTCTCGACCAAACCTCACAAAACCACACCGAAACCCTAGGTTTTTGTTGAATCACAAAACCATCGAACCGCCACACAAAACCATTACCATTATGATTGTCTCATCAAGAATGACGAGACTGTGATTTCAGAATCCCCAAACTCGAACCCAATCGGCCAAACCGATATCAGAACAGAAACGGCAAACTGCCATTCAAGCTTTCATACAATCCCGGCTTAGGTAAGCCTCGAAACCATTTCCATTGGTTTTATTAAATCGATATAAGGAACGTGAATTTTGGTGCAGTTTTGAAGGAGAACGGAATTAGGGTTTGGCCGAACTTTCCGGCCAATTTCAGGCCATCTCCGGCAATTTTTCTGGCCCCAATTTGGTATGAAAATATTCTACTCGTCAATGCCTTCATTTTGATATATGGCACGTTAAATTTGGCCAAGGAATGAAGGAGTTATGAATTTTTAAAGTTTTGGAATAAATCGGTGAATTTTTCCAGAAATCCCGCAAACTAAGCGGCGGAGGACGGCAGCTCCGGCGACCGGAAAAAGGTTGAAGGTGACGAAATATTCCGTCACGGTAACAGAATATTCCTAACGGCGTCAGAATATTCTGTCAGAAAAAGGTATATTCCGTTAAGTTTGACTGACGTCGTTGACTTTGTGCTGACGTCAGCAGGCTTGTGGCTGATGTCAGCATGCACGTGGGATGACGTGAGCAGGCGCGTGCCGGCGAGTGGCGACACGTGCTGGCGCGTGGCGACACATGCTAGCACGTGGCCGCGCGTGCCAGCGCGTCCGGCTGTTTCCCGGCGCATGGCGGCGCCACCGGCAGCGCACGGCGACGGGAAGGTTTTCGGGCCCCGGAAATCGTTTTTCCAGCCCGTTTTCGCCAAAATAATATTATTTTGGGTTCTTTTTATTAAAGGGTTATAATTATTTATTTAGGGGATGTTTTTAACATTGTTCCCTAATATTAAATAGGTAATCCTACGACTAGGCGCTCCGAGGACGGTGACACCGAGGGGGATTATACTCCCGAATACTTGTGAATGGACTTTTGTTTTATTAAATGATTTTTGTGCTATTAAATAATTCTGGCTTGATATAATTATGATTTTTTAAGTGATTTCAAGACATGAATATATATATATATATATTGTGAAATGATTTTCGATTAGGTTCGTTTATGCATAAGTTTGATGGTATTTAATATATAACTTCTATGCATAAATATATTCGATTATACAAGGTTTGAATATTTATGGTTTATATTATTAAATGGTTTTAGACTATGATTTCGGGTATGCATAAATATATATTGGTATTTGATATATGATTCCGATGAGAACACTTATTTATGCGATATTAAATATTTGGGAAATTATGAAATGGATATTGTTCTTTATATCTAAACACATGGTTATATATGTATGTTTTCAAACACACTTGGTATGCTTTCACTACGTTGTAGTACCGTCTCACGGCCGTAGGACAAGTCTCACATGTTTGGGTCACACGCACTGTACTCTAGGGGTATTGTCCGGTAAATACCTTAGTGCAAGCTTGTCTTACGTTTATGTTTAACTTTGGGGAAAATGCCCCACGACGTAAGGACTCGGGTGTGACGCACTATTGCGCAAGTGCTTACATGTGTGTGGTACTAGGAGTACAAATTGATTGATAACGTAAAGTGCTTGTACGGGAATTGAGAGGCTGTTCCTCAACACGTACATGGGTGATTGCACATATACCCTGTGTTGGTTTTCTCATTTATACTATTGATTTATATATGGCGAAATGATTTATGGAAATATGAATGATTATTTATAGAATCTATGTTGATATATGTTTCCAGTTAAACATTTAAAGTATGTTTTGACTCATATTACAATAGTATAAATTTTATAAGTATACTGATTTCCAAACAGAGGGTTACTACGTTGAAAAGAGAAAAGGTTTTAGAAAACTTTTATTTTTCGTCCACTCACACCTTTTGTTTTTGCGCCCCCTTCAGGACCTAGTGATAGAGCATCTGGTGAAGTCGAGGCATACGAGTGGCAGCCCTGATTCTCTTCCCGACCATGTAGGGATTTGTTTTTATTTCAGTTTCTTTAATAATATTCATCCCTGTTATGGATAGAAATTCTAGGAACTTGACTTATTATTCTGTTTCCGTTGCTTTAGTTTAGTACGTTCTAAACCTTGTGCATATTGGTATTATTTCCGCAAATTATTTAATGGTTTAAGTTGCATAAACTAAGTGTTGTCATGCATTCAATGGCTTCGTCACTTACGAGTGTCGGCCAGCACGCCCGAACTTGGTATCCACGTGGGTATCGAGGGTGGGGTGTGTCAGGACTTCTACTCGTTGACCAACTTATAAGTTTGGGTTACAATTGTTCAAACTCATTGTCACCCAAAAAAATAGGCCAACTAACACACCCGAACTATTTTTAGGTAGGTCAGGTTGGGCGAGTTTCACGGGTCGATAAGAGATGTGTCAACCAACCTGCCCAACCAATACCATACATGTCATAAGAAGTATGTCATAATTCTATCCAAATAAGGACAAATCTTGACCAACATCTGATTTGATACCATGTAGAAAATAAAGTTTGTGAAAAGATGGTTTTCATTATACTAATGAACGTATGTATAATTACGAGGTCGTTTGATAACCATTTTGTTTTTTGTTTTCACTTTTTTTAATTGAATATGAAAATTTGTTTAGTAAATAATTGAATTATATGAAAATTCGTTTGGTAAATACTTTTAGTCTTCAGTTTTCAAAAAAGGTGTTATTATTAACACTTCAAAATTCTCATTGTGCACTTATTATAAGTGTCTTTTTCTTTCTAAATATAGAAAGTTTAGAGTGCACAATGAGACTTTTCGAATGCCGATAACAGCACTATTTAGAAAAATGAAAACTGAAACCTACTTTCTTGAGTTTTCAAAACTTAGCATTCAATTCTTAAGAACAACCTGGATAGAGCCTGACTACATTCAACACGTGATTTTTCTCGAGTAATGTTTTTGGTCTCAATGCCACGAGATGGCTTGAGTGAAAGAGAGAATATGTGTGCCACTGTTAGAGGCTGGCAATAGAGCGTGATTATGTAGTGTTATCTAAGATTTACGCATAGATTTGACCCCTTAACAAGAATGATTGAGCACCGAATAGGACGCTGATTCAGTTAGGTTCTTTTTTATGCCTCGAGTGAACAATGACTTGAAATCCAATGTAAAATATGTTTTCCTAGGTACGTAAATAAAAGAAAAATGTAAATGAGAGCAAGAAACTAAATGTAATCATTTCATGAGTGAAGCAAGATTACAAGCGTTTGTAAAGAAGTACTACAAAAAACAAGTTGCAAGCAACAAAGAGAATGAGACTCAAAAACAGCCAATATTAGGTTATGTTAGATCATCTCTACAAAATCTCACCTAATTAAACGACATAGAATAAGTCCCATAATATTTCTCAAATAAATCTCATATAAACCCTAAAAAAAAGTCTCATATTTACTTACAAGCTTTGTTTGGGCCATAAATAAAAATAAAGCCTGTTATGGGGCCAATTATTTTTATTTACACAAAGTCGCGCGACTCTGGCCTACCAACTTGTAAGCCCAACCAAGGATCCCATCCTAGAGCTCGAACGACCACCTCACATTACATCAACTCGTTCGAGGGCTCGAACAAGGTCCTTCCCCGAGAAGCGTCTACCACGCGGACGACCAAATCTGGGAATATCTCACCTTCTTAAATGTCGAGGAGTGTGTCATCCGACAAGATGATGTTACCACAGCAATCATGCGACCCGCCACACTACACAGCTGAAGGCCACCAACTAGGAATTGCAGATATTGTCAGCACCAAATGACCGATCTACCTCCGCTTCAGCCCAGTGATAAAAGATTGAGGTTGCTTCTTCTCCACTGCCTACAAATAGGATTATAGGCCTTCAAGCTTATGACCTTCCTCAAATTAAATCTCAACGATTATACAAACTTCAAGTGATTCTTCAATCAACCCAACTGTTTTTCAGCACAACCCAAATTGCTCTTCAGCTACAATCTCAAAGCCTTCCTTCAAAGCAAATACTACCTACGATCCCTAAGATCTAAAACTCTTACAGCTCTGTCACCTAGTGGTATGATTTGGTTGACGTGCAATTTCAACCACCCCGGAATTCCTTTATGAGGCAAATGCTCCTTACTTAGTCCAGTACGATACCAGTGATCTTGATAGACTCCTCTAGCATTATCTAGCCCATCGTGGCCTAAATCTTTCTAAAGTTTTACTACTTTCTTTACATTTTAAGTTTATTTACATTTCAAGTCATGTACCTCAACCCATCGCCCTAGATTTTACTTCGTAAACGTTTGTACTCTTGACTTCATCATGAAATGATTACATTTAGTTTCTCGTTTTAGTTTATATTTCTCTTTCATTTACTTTTCAGGTAAATACATGCAAATCCACACTGAATTCTAAGTCCTCGGTCGCTAGAGGCACAAAAAAGAACTTAACCAAATCAGCGTCCCAATCGGTGCACAATATTTTGGTTATGAAGTCAGTTCTACGCGCAACTCTCACACATACTCAAATACAATCACTGTTTATTGGTAGCCTCTAACAGTGGCAAGCCTATTATCTTTTTCTCTCCAACCATCTCGTGGCATTAAGACCAAAAGCAACACTCGGAGCAAATACATGTTGAATCCAGTCCAGGCAATGTCTGAGTTTTCACACCAAAATAGTTTTTGGCACCCCAGTGGGATAGTGTGACATTTTTGTATGCCTAAAGTTTTCTGATGCATTCTCAAGCTTTGAAAGCGAAACCTTAAAGGTAGACTGAGAACCGTCTCTTCTTCTTCTTTTATTCAACCAAGTTTCTCAACCAAATTTGTGGCAAATAGAATCTCAGAGGAAAGAATGGACAATATATTCATCATAGTTTCACAACTTTTCACAAGGTTTCAACACACAATAACAATCCATATATATGCAACAAATAAACTCTCAGAAGCCTTCTTCAGATTGACAATAACATCTTATAACATGTCACAACCCTAACACAACCCTTCTCCAACATCACAAAGACTACGAATTAAGTATCATAAACAGTTTTTTCAAGATCCATGAGATGTTATTGTCAGTTTGAAGAAGAGTTGTGGCATGGTTGTGACAGGTTATAAGATGTTATTGTCTATCTGAATAAGGTTTCTGTTAGGATTGTGATAGTTTATTTGTTTTGTTATTGTGTTGAAGCCTTCTTTAGACCGACAATAACATCTCATAACCTTTCACAAGTTTTCATCCTTGTAATACCAGTTCACGTTTCATAAATTCTCTATTGACCTAACACAAGCCTTCTTCAAACAGACAATAACATTTCATAACCTTTCACAACCCCAAGTGTATCATGTATTATGAATTTTTTAATGTAATTTTATGCAACATATGGATTTTTAATCCAATAGCTGATTGGCATAATGATTTAATTAAAAGGATGATTTTCTCTTCATATAATTATTACTTTTCTGTCAAGAGATACAAATCAAGCAATAATCTTATGTATGAGACCATGGAGTAAACTTCTTATGATCAAGCCAATGAATAGAGCAAAGATACAATAATCTTGCAATTTCTATCATTATCATCATCATAGTGTTACAAAAAATTTCCCAATTTTTCGGTTTAATTCTCTGTAATGTGGTAGATAGAATCCCATCTCCCTCCCCCTTTCCAATTCTTAAGAAACACGTTTGGAGATTAACACCCTCTTCCTTCAAAATTTTACTTTACAACAATTTGTACAGTAATAAATATACCAATCAATACAATGGAATGAAGTTTCCATTTCTCGAAATCTTCCTTTTCATCTTCTCCAGGGATAACCGTGTATGTCCATGTAAATGTTAAGCACTAGACTGGGCTGTCGCAGCTGTTGAAGACTCGACAACGCTCGCTCAACGGATGAATTACCCTATGGTTCTATATAGTCGGGCTTGTGATCCATTGCCAGCCTATAAAGGTACACAACCAATTTGGTAAAAAGCAGTGTTCCTGAATATCTTTCTAACAATAAGTTTTTATATGAGTATAACATGACACTCAAGAAAAGCTGAAATACAACAACTTGCCAGTTCAAGCACAAGAAATATAGCCTAGTCTCTATGGGACTCTTTTATCAGCTCCTACATCACCAAAATTTAAAAAATTAAAATATGAAAACATGATGTATCAATCACTATCCCTTCATTAAGACAGATCATGTGGGATATAAGGAAAGAGGGGGAAGGGGAGAAGGCAAAGCAAAGAAAAAAGAAAGTGTACCCAACGATGGAGCAGGGCTGGTGGTGGTGGTGGTTTGTGCTCTGTATGCAATAGTGGGATCGAGAGAAAAGAAAGAGAAAGAGTGGAGGATAGAGAGAGAGAGAGAGAGAGTGATGAAAGTGGGTGGGTGAATTAACAGGTGATTAATAACCTGATTCTACGTGAGCTCGTTTGGACTCATGTATTGTCAGCCGTCCAAATTAAATTTAACGGTTCTCATCAGTTCACACGTATGGTCCGCATTTCTTGGTCCGCACAGGAGAAAGCCCCTTTCTACATTTAGGGTTTCAGACATTCATCCATTTCTACTAAGTTGGTTGTTTAGTATTTATTTTGATTTATTTTTCATGTTTTACTTTCTAATTCTGTTTGAGTTATAGACTTTCATCCATTTCTACTAAGTTGGTTGTTTGGTATTCTTAGTTGCTTTATTATCCTTTTTATATATGCTTTTGTATGTATTGAAATTTGAAACACTGTATATGTTGATGTATAGTGAGAGGTAGCTAGAAGTGAATCTAATTAAGTTTGTGCTACCATTGTAGGAAGCAGTAGACCTCAGCTCAGCCGTCAGTCATCTAAATTGATGAGTATTAGAATTGAGGATCTCCCTGAGGCTGTATTGATTGAAACACTTTGTCGACTTCCTTGCTATAACTTTATTTTTCAATGTGTGTGTGAAACGAAATTTATGATGACTGTATTTGATATGCTACGAAATTTATGATGACTGTATTTGATATGCTTGTAGATGTCCATTCAATTGCTGAGTGCCTATGTGTGTGTGGAGGGTGAGTGAGGCTTTGTTACTATGACCAAGATACCAGAACAATGTATGTTTTGATTACAAAGAACAAGATGATGATTATATGGTCGAGCCGAGAGCTGTAAAATTGTGTTTGAGTGAACACAGGGTTTATTCCGTAGACCAAGAGATGTATATTGGGATTATGCAACCATCGCTGAGAGGCCACCTTTCGACCCAAGTAATGAGGAGGTTTTTTATCTACATATGAACAACAACGATGTTATCATGTGCAACTTTCGGACAAGAAAGTGGCCAAAGATAGCTAAAAAGTGTCTAGTCAGTAGCTTTTATTTTTTCCCATTTGTGTGCTCATGGTGGCCGACATCAGTTCCTAACCTACCAGCAGATTCTGTCATGGTTGAAAGGAGGGACCTTGCATGGACTTATAAGTATAAGTTAGGCTACTCTCTATATTGCCAATTGGTTTTATGGTGGAACTCCAACTTTCTTCATGGTAATAGAGCAGGTAGGGCTGGGAATTTTGTACCGAAATACCAAAATCGTACCGAAAAAAACCAAACACAATACCGAAAACCCCGAACCATTCCGTCTCCGATACCGAAAAAATACCGAATATTCGGTACAGGGATCGGGACCGTATTACCTTGTATTCGGTAATACCAAACCGAACCGAAATATATATATATATATATATAATATTTTAATTATATATATATATCTATTAATTATTTCGCCCGTTGGATTGGTTCAATTGGGTTTCAGGATTCAATCCCAACCGTTGGTTTGAGATTGAATCCTTCCACTCAATTTCATATTAGGAGCTCTGCAGCTCTTCATCTTCTCTTCTTCTTCTCTTCTTCTTCCATTCAATTTTAGTTGAATCCTTCCGTTCAATTTAATGTCTCCTTTTCTCTCTCTCTCTCTCAATATATATAAATACAAAAAATTTCTGGAGAGAGAAAGAAAGAGAGTTTACTATAAGTTTCTAAAGAGAGAAAGCTTTCTCCGAGCTCTGTCTCTGTCTCTCTCCTCTTCTTCTTCTGGATGTGTGGCTGTTTGTTCTGATTTGGTTCTCCACGTGTGAGCTTCTCTCTCTTCTGGAATCTCAACTTTTAATTTTTCTCTTGAAGTTTTTATTTTTATTTATTTTTTCTTTTCGGTTGAATTTTTTGGGGTTTTTCAAATTTTCGAAACCTTTTTCTTTTGCATCTTCGATTCCCACATGGGTCTTGAAAAAGCTGCTTTCTTTGCCTCTTTGATCCCCAAAAAAGTTCAAAAAATTGTTTCTCTTTTGCTTAAACCTGAATTTTATGAGTGAAAATATCTGAAATTATTGGCAAAAATGGTGTTTTAGCTTTGTGATCTAGTTCTGGGTATGTTCCATTTAAAATTTTTTTTTTAATTTTGATTTTTTATCTGTTTAAGTTGACCCCTTTTCATATTTTTGTGTAATTTTTAGTTTTTGCAGATCTAGTTATATTGTTAGAGATATTTGAAGATTTGGCTTCTTAAAGCCAGAAATTTCTCCTCAAGGTTTAACCAAGAGCATGTCAGCCTTTGTAAGGTTATGCCCTTCGAAAAGTGCTGCCATTGAGGCAGCAGAAGCTGCTCAACGAGTTGCTGAACTGGAATCGCAGAAAAGCAGGAATGCAGAATTGAAAGCCCTCAGAGAAACTGAACAAAGGAAGAAAGCAATAGATCCAAGGGCATATGAGCTCAGGTACAGGAAATACACAATTTCGGGGAGGCCCATTACCGAAATGGCCCCGACTCATTCGGTAATACCGAATTTCGGTATACCGAAAAATTCGGTTCGGTTTCGGTATATAAAATTTTCTCCCCGAAAATTCGGTTTCGGTATTCAGTATTGGGGTTTCGGTTCAGTTCCTGAACCGAACCCAGCCCTAAGAGCAGGTTGTCTCACGTGTGGCTGTTGGGCTTCACACGTGTGAAGCCCAACAGCCACACGTGCACCAAGTCACTCCATTTGTGTTGTCCACGTATTTGGCTTGAAAATTCACTACATGTGAGGGGACGTGTTGAGAATGAATCCCACATTACTGGGAGAAGGGACCTAGCATGGGCTTATAAGTAAGTTGGGCTACTCCCCATATTACCATTAGTTTTATGGTGGAACCCCAACTTTCTTCAGTTTTTACTTCTTCCCATTTGTGCGCCCATTGTGGCCAGCGTCAGTTCCTAGCCTACCAGCAGATCCCGTCAGCAAGCCCAGTGTGAAGGAACTGGAGCTAGCTAGTATATCTATATGAAATTAGAAGGTACTAAACTTTGATTTGTTAAAGTTGGATTATTACTGACAGTTGATCATATGTGTTAGCTAGTAGTGCTGCACTTGTAATAATTTTCTGCAGAAGACTTGTTTCATTTTGTTGTGCTCGGAAAAAATGTAATTTTAATTGTTCTGGATTTAGAAGTGAAGTGTTTCATTTCCGATGTCGTTGCTTTCGAATACGAGGACGTTAAACTGCTTTCCTGCAAGCCATGGGCATTGCTCAGTTGTTCATCTGTGTGTATGCTCATGACCATATAGGAATGTGTGAATGCATCTAGATTTTCATTATTCATGAACCAAGTAATTGATCTTCAATTGTTACTCAAGGTTATTATAAAAGTAAAAAGATTCATTGTTCCAGTTAAGGAGTGTTGGAGTTTTGAGACTCCTTGTCCCACATTGGTGAAAACCAAATTTCCAATACACCTTATATATCTTCTTCCCTCTACAAAAGTAGTTAGGGCTTGGGCCAAATGGAATGAGGATTGAGGTTTGGGTCTCAAATTATGTGGATTAGGCTTGATGATTATACCATAATAATTAATATTAATTAATCAATTAGTTTTTAATTTCCGAATTAAATTTTAATTAAAACGTTTTAATTAAAAGACACAACTCTTTGAAGAGTTGTATAGCTTCAGATACATCCAAAAGGTATTTGAAGAGGTATGAAAGAGCCTATATATAATTCAAGTCCTCAGTTCCATCTGCAGATCATTTTATTCCTTCCTTCTCTTCTGTACGAATTTTAGAGAGTAAACACACAAAAACACAATTCGCTAGAATTCTATAATCTAGTGCGGATTGTAGAATTAGGTAGTTGTATCCTGGTCGAGCAGACGTTGTAGAACCACAAGCACAAGAGTGGGACGGAAATACTGTTCGAAGGACATAGCTTTTACGCTAGCCTCTACCTGTGATCAATCAAGTTAGTATCAATTTCGTTTTTTGCTGTATTTGTTTTTGTTATTTATTTTGTAGTAAGCAAGTATTTTATCAATAAAGTATTTCAATTTCTGTTATTTTTATTTATTTCTGAATTGTTCTCCAACAAGAAGCTCTGTGTGGCTTTGGTGACTCCAAACATCTCCACCGCACTTTTTCTGATCAATTCGACCGAAAGCCTGCTCCATTCCAGTGTCAGTCAAACCCAAAACCTACTTAACCTAAGTTGTGCCACAACCCACAAAGCGAACAAGTTACAAGTAGAAACAGAATCTCCTGAATAGGCCAGTACAGTAGCAGTACTTGCTCAACTGTGTTCTCTGCTGCAAATTTGTCCTTACAAATATTACAGATCTAGTGTGGCAGACAGCCAGTCTGTGCTCGGATCGGATGTTTTTGCGTGCGATGCGATTTGAGCAACGTACAAGTAGTTCAACTCCAAACAAAAGTGTGTCACATGCTTTTATGTTACTCCTCCTTAGCATTTCCACCCGTTTGGGTGGATTTGGGTATAGAACTTGGTTTATGGCGGACTGCCATGGTAGTTATTATTTACTCTCCATCCATTGTGAATAGTAACTGACATGTCAGTTACTATTCACAATGATTTATTTTATTTTTAATGTATAATTCAATTATTTAATAATTATTGAACAGATGAGATTAATTTAGAATAGATGACTATGATTCTGCCACGCGTCCATGTCTATCAAAAAACTTGTTTAGATTTTCAAGTACATTTTGGTTGTTGTCGTTGCGCCACGTGTGCTCATCTTATCTTCAACCATGGGTAACGGCCCGTAATTTGATCATGGGTAACGGCAAGCCAACGCTCGCACAAGAAAACATCTTCGACAGTCAACCATGAGGTTCCGGCTTCGACGGGAGATGACATTTTTGTAAGCACAAACAAACTAGGAATGTAGAAAATAAACTAAGAATGTAGGAAATAAGGATATAAAAGATTGTATAGAATTTTGGTGTGTGAAGTGAAAAAAAAAGACATAGTATTTATAGAATAAAATTTGAAACTAGCCGTTGGTGTGAAAATTTTTTTATTTGATTTTTCTGATTTTTTTTTAATTTTTTCTGAATTTTTAAATTTTTTTGTAAACAATTTATAGCGAAAATAATATGAATCGTTGGATTAAGGTTATAATTTGAAATGAAGGGTTGAGATTGCGCCACATGTCACGTTACCTTTGGAATTCAAACTCCAGTTGCGACGGGCCCCACAACCCCAATTATGTCGGCTCACTCACCGAGTTGGGAGCGTGTGTCTCACGCATTTGGTGCAAAAAAAAATAAATCTTGTCGCTGACACCAGCGTCAAGGTTTTGGGCTTGGACTCAGAATTAACAAGGGACTAGTCATCGCCGGTGACCCTTTGCAACCCAAAAACCGACGAAAGTGAGTTTTGGCTCGGTTTTGGGTCTTAGTCATGTCAAAAATTGCTGTGGAAATGCTCTAAGACTTGGTTTGATTTTGGCTTTAGGATTTAGGCTTTTGGTTGGCCCACCCTTTTTGACCCGTATTCTACTTTTGTCTTGTCTCAGTCCTCATCTCTCACGAGGAGGCAGCGAGCCGACGGGGTTTGCGTCTCTCCACTTATAAGAATTGAATAAATAAAACCCTTTTTAAACGTCCAACTTCAAACTAACCAAACTCTTCTCACACACAATATTAAAGGCTTTTAAGTCAAAACCAACCAAATGATATTACACCACCAACCAAATGATATTACACCATCCATCTGGTAACAATTTTAATTAACTAGCCATCCATATATGACTCCTACATCTCATGGCATGCCCATTAGTGCTTTTGGTTAATATAAAAATGAAAATGTTTTAGAACAATTAGATAGTACTCGGGTCCTCATTACAAAGAAGACTATATTCTTACTCAATGACATTCGCCAATTATAATAATCACGCTTACGTATCATTGTTTTTGTTTGATTTTTTTAATCGGATGCAAAAAATAAAAAATAGAGTTTCAAAAAGAAAAATAAAGTGTGGTTATAATAATGCAACACATGTATTCATGTTGTTTAAAAGGGTTTACATTAGAAATTTAGGACCCCATGAGATTGAAGTCATGAATCCGCCACTGAAAATATGTGTTACATTATAATTGGCTCGTGACATTAAATAAAGACTATGATTCTTACTTGTCACTCAACTAAAATTAGAATTTATGATGTTCGTGCGTGCACACATACTAAGGTTGCCCAAAATAAAGCGTGACACAATGTACTGCATAAGGTTGCCCAAAATAAATAAATAAATAGTACTGCAGGTTTTCTTCCACAAGGATTCCATGACGCATCTTTGCACCATGATGTAGTTGTAAGCTATAAACGATTTAATATATAGGATGCCTTTGCTCACCTCTCTTCAATGTTACTTTACCAGAAATGGACCACCATGGAATTTAGCTGCCTAGCATAAACTTGATGAGAGCGGAGAGCGAAACCAACTAGTGGCACAGGTGGGAACAACTTGCACGTGTATTTGTTTTCATATAATGTCGGTTTCCTCCTTTTTGTATCAAATAAATCTAATGATAAATTTGGGAAAAGTTTTCTTCTTTACTTGTAAGTAAGAGATCTTCAGTTCGAATATTATTAATAGCGAATTCGATACCATTTTGTGTAACTATATCTGTAACATTCCGTAAAAAGTTTGTTATAAAATAATTCCTGGGGGATATTTTCTACACGTGCGTGTTTATTTCGTACACGTGAGCATGGAAGTTTACTGTTTTGGTGGGTGCACAATACCCCCAAAACCCAATTTTTCCTTTTCTTTTTCCCCTTTTCCTTCTTCCCCGTCACTTTTCTTTTTCCCCAGTTTTTTTGACTTTTTCTCCCTTTCTCTCACCGTGTGTGCACAGTGCACACCGACGAAAACCCGTCGAATAGAGGCAAACGAAAATCACCACCTTCTTCGTCTCGACGCCGTGGACTCAACGGTGCAAACCATTCGTCCAAACTCTCAACCGTTTGACGGGAAACGCAACCGGAAGAACCGGACCTTTCCGAATATTTTCCAGTTAATCTAGACCGAGGTGAGGTTTCTAACTACCACCATTGTATTCCTCTCGTTGAGTAGATGAATTTTCATAGGTCGTTTGCTTGATTTGGTTGAGTTTTGACGTAGATTGACAAAGCTACAGTGAACCGCAACTTTCGAGGCAATTACAGGCCATTTCTCGAGCTTGTATGACCAATCCAAAGGTACATCGTGATTCTACTCTTCTCCAGCTTCATTTTGATATATGACACGTAAAATTTGGCCAAGAAATGAAGAAGATATGGAGCTTTAAAAATTTTCCAGAAACCGGCCAAAATTCCGGCGACGGCGACGGTGATCGGAAAAAGACCAGAGGTGACCGGCGCTGACGTCAGCGATGACGTCAGCAAATCGGTCCAGACAGGCCCAGGTGACGTCAGCGATGACGTCAGCATTGACCAGCTTTGACCGGCTCGGCTGACTCGCGCGTGGAGCATCGGCTTCCCGCTTTTGAGCCGCGCGTGGGGGCGCGTAGAGCATCTTTTTCTGATTCCGTCTTCGCGAGGCGACTCGTGACGACGCGTACTACCTAGGGGCAATACGTATGATATTTTTTGAGGTGTTTTGGACCTCCTGGTTGAGCAAACGAAGGATAGGTGTAATTAATTAGTTATTTAATAACCTTTATGAGTTTAATCATTATTACAGTGATATCTCATATAGGTGAGACTTATCCAGAGGATTACCGGGGCTACCCAGGATAGGGGAGCTACGACCCGACTACCTACAGGTGAGTGAGTGGGTCTTTGTTTTGATAAATGTATATGTACGTATGGTTTTTCAATGCTTTCTTCAAACTGTTAGCATAACTCATATCATATACGTTTGTTGGAGGTAGAACATTCGTATTATATTGCCATACATGTTTTATACTGTTGCTCATCAGTAGATGTATAACACCCTAGGTATTAGTACTAAGTCTTGTGGCCAGGACTAGCCTTGACATTTGGAGTAGTCACTACCAGTACTGCTACGCAGCTTTGGATCCATTGTAGGTACTAGCTTGTTCTAGGTTGCACTAGGCAACTCGAACTTGTGTGACGCACTTTGTGCACATCGCTTAACGTTAGACTCGCGTCATTGTAGTACTCAGCGTATTACTTTTATACCTAGCCTGTTCCTCGTAGTTTAGCTACTTGGACTTGTGTGTTTACATATGGGTGAGCATGTCAATAATTATTATCGGGGAGTACCCTTATATTTTTATTATAGTATTTTGAGGTTCATGCCAGAAGGTATGACGTGTTTTCAACTATACTTGTTTTCCAGCGAGGGGTTAGTATACTCTTGAAAACAAAGGTTTTATCAAACTTTGCTTTTTGACCCACTCACCGTTTTATGTTTTGCGCCCCTCCAGGACCTAGAGGCGGGTTCTCTTATCGATGACACGAGGACTTCTTTGGGAGTGGTCGACGGATCTAACATTGCTTCAGTTTATGTAAGATTCACTCCTACTTGTAGTTAACTTTTATTTATCCATCCTCACGGAGATGTGAATAATTTATACTCCTGCACTATTTACTTTGCTCTGACTGTTATGCATCCTATATTATGGGTCTTTAACCCTCACCACACTTCTACTTCCGCACTCAACTCTTTATATTCTTACTCTTTCACTTATTCATGCATAATTGACTTTCGTCACTTAACATGTGTCGGCCAGCACTTCTTGACACCTGGCGTGTCCAGGATCGGGATGTGTCAATATCATTGTATATAAAAAAAGATAATATTATTTGTATCACATTTGCTTAAAGGTAGTTCTCACTACTTATGCATGTGAAACTGCATGTGTTAAAGAGGTAGTATGCAATGTGATATCTAAACTTGGTCCAAACAGCAGCATCCTAAAATAAATTTTAATGTTAAGTGTAATGTGTTAATCGGAAAAGATAAAAAAAAAGGCAATATGTTAATAAGACAATACCTGTACCCAAAAAAAATTAGTCACTCATTACTACCAAAAACAAAACTTGGGTGAAAACACCTCGATAACGTCTTTTGTACAATATTTTTAAAGTATGAGATTTTTCAGTATTCTAGTTTGATTTTATACTAGTCTCACTTAATGTGAGAGTTGTCCTAAAGGTTCTTTCTTCTTACCACAGTTAACCTCTTCGTGTAACTTTTATATGCGCTAACTTTTCACACTTACATGCAGATGGCGTTTTACCAAAGTAGTAATAGTGTCTATGCATCTTAGTGCGGATTCGATCTCTACCGATCCCTCGGCGCCCCCCCCCCCTAATATTTAACAATTTAACCCACTAAAATATTTTCTTTATTAAAGGAAACGTTTCTTTTGAAAAATAGTGGACGATACATGATATTATTTTTAGGGTTTTTATCACGGTTGGTCCCTGAAATTGGACCTTCCAATCAAAATGGCCCTTGGAAATTGAAAATCCATCAATTTGGTCCTTCGGTTACATTTTCGGCAAATTTTATGTTAAGTGCTGACGTGGCACACAAGTGGGTCCTACCTATCCAATTATATGGTGCCACGTGGATTAACCATAAAAAAATTGTTTTATAAAAATTTGAAAAAATTGTTTTATATGGTGCCAAATCTTTTAAAAATAATATTTTTTTAATGGTTAATCCACGTGGCGCCATATAATTGGATAGGTGAGATCCACTTATCTGTTACGTTAACACATAACAAAAAAATTGACGAAAATGTAACGCAAGGACCAACTTGATTTGCGAGAGTCAATTTCAAGGACCAAATTGATGGATTTTCAATTTCAGAGACCATTCTAATTGTAAAGTCTAATTTCAAAGACCAACCGTGATAAAAAAAAACCTTTATTTTTATATATACGCAAAGAAAACAATTGAAAGGCTGGTTTGGACTCTGGTTTGGACTTTAGGTCGCCTTCCTGGAAAAAGATCAATAGGTCATAGCCGGTTGGACCATGGTCTCAACATTCAACTTTTCTCTAATTAAAGGCAAGCACCATATGTAGCCTCCACCAGATGAGCCTACAGCCACACGAAACCCCATTTTCAAGCAATGCGCAGGGAGAAAAGTCTGAAGTATATTTCGAAGTACTATAAAACTTTTGGCATATTAAAAAAGGTCACATTTTCAATATTGAAGCGTTGTTTTTAAAGAAAGATGGGAAATAAATATACATGAACGTGTGTCATAGCCAACTCGGCCAACTATTCATCTATATCTCACAACACAATAGGAGGATTTATTAATTTACTTTGTTTTGGCCGCCAACCCTTCATCAACTTTTGCAACAAACTTAGGGGCGGACAGTTTGCAATTGAAAAACAATTGTGTTTTATTTTATGGATAATATTTACATTCTCTTTTCGACGGATGCGGATGAGTTTATTTTAATATTTGTAAATAACGTATTTTTATTGTAAAAATTTTATAATCGAAACTGTTCAATCTCTTAATCTTCATTATAAGATTATCCGTACAATAAATTATTTGAATCGAATATTTTTTAATCATCCAAATGTATCAAATACATAAAAAATGTAAGTATCAAATAAATCAACAAAAACAACACGAACACGACAAAGTCAACCCGTTTTCAAGGTCTATGGCTACCTCATGTCTGGTTTGGCTTGGTAAGCATTGAATAACACGATAGTGATAGGTGGCTAATGTAGTAAGTTGTATACCTCTATTCATCTTCATGTTTAATCAACGAAAGCTTAACATAATTTGTACCACTTGTTATCTACACTAAACTTAAAATAGCAGAGAACCCTCCTGGTTCGCCAAAAACAAGATATATAAAAGGTAAATTTTGGCCCTTACCTAGTTAGTAAATATGGTAAATTTTACGCATGGGTATTTTTGGTACAATTTTGAAAACTATGAAAGAGGCGTCGTGTGTTTCTCTACTAATTTTAGCTCAAATTAAACCAAACTACACATGCAGATGACGCATGTCTATGTACTTTGGTGAAGGTTCAATATTCATCGATTCCCCTGCCCTTTTAACAACTAACTATTTAACTCACATTATCATTCTGCTCAAACCAAACTGCACAAGTTATAAATGACTTGTTCGATTGCCGTTTGAGAGTGAACCAGAACCAATGTGTTACCCAAACAATGCCCAACTTAAAATAAACTAAACAAACAAAAGACATCGTTTTCTTTCGTGGTTCTAGGTGCACTTAAAAACCAAAATAAAATGTAGTGTTATATCAGTATATATATGCTAATAACTATTTGGAGATGCTTGATATTTCATCATAACATTGTCAGTGTGGACTTTCTGTGTACACCGTAGACTTTATAACTTTTTATCCAAGTGGGTTTGGATGTGATGAGTCCTACATGTTTTACATGCATGCTTAATCAAATGGAGACCCCTCATACCTTATGAACAAACAGAGACCCCTTTATTTTCAAAGCCACATTGTATCATAGTCACATTTATGTTATATTTACATAGGAGCCACGCTAATTTTCTCTGTATAGTTTCAATATTTATCGAATGTCCTCAAAAGAGATAAATAGAGAAAATGCAAGCGACTAGCTTCATGAAAATTTGAACAAGCTTTTTCAGTAAAACAAACTTTCTATCGAAGTTCCAAACAATCCCAATTTTCCCCCCTTATTGAGTTCCGTTGGAGCCTCTTGTGTCCTTTCACTTTGAAGGGCATGATCTTGGATAAGCATCTGCTGTGTTGTTTGTATGTTTTGGTTGGTTGTTTTGCTGAGACAATGCATTGGTGGCATTCTCTCCATCTTGGAAGACTTTGAAGTCGATCCCCACAAGTCAAGTTATTATCCCCACATATTCACGGAACGCCAACCTACCCATTAACCCGGCAGCATTCTTACCTACCCACAACCCGAAAGGTTTTATTTGATATATATATATATATATATATATATATATATATATATATATATATCATGGATAATGCTAAAGATATCAAATTTTTTAAACTAAATTTGTAAACTAAATGATGTGGCAATAAAGTAAGACTTCATGATTTTAAAAAAGAATACCAACCGTCAACTGCCACATCATTTGGTTTAAAAATTTTAGTTTCTCTAACATTACCCGTATATTATTAATTTGATTGTTGGTACACACAAAAGTAAAAGATTAAGCATAATGATACATCAACTATTTCTAAATATTGAATACTTTTTTTCACTTGATACCATAGTTTAATATATATTTTTTTCATTTATAAGTAAGAGATATTAGATTCGACTTATGTAAATATTGAGCTCGATCGATATCAATTTATTCTGAATGGTTCATTATGTAGGTTTAACGTAAGTATTTCATCCCATAATGTAAATATATCGTTGTATAATGTGAACATAGAATGTTATTCCATGTATAGTTGTAACGATTTAAGCTAGCACTTATTGATTAAATGGTTATATCATTTGTGATGTATTTAAGGGTTCGGAAAAATGTATTTGAAGTTGGTAGAAAACCATACAAATATTGAGACTTGGTACTTGTTCTGATATTGGCAAAATGTATTTGAACTTTGGTAGCACATTGGAAAAACCATAAAATGTATTTAAATCATTTGAAGTTTCTTTATTTGCTTACAAATGCAAGCTTTTAAATAGACAATTTGACTACAATTTGTAGATTTGAAATCTCTAACATTCTAAATGTATTTGATACTACGAATCTAGTGATATTTCTTTTTACTTGTAAGTAAGAAATCTTAAAATCGAATCTCGAAAATGGCGAGTTCGCAACCAATTTATTCTTTATCTCTTTAGTGTAAATATAACATTGTATAAAAAAAAATGTAATCACCATTTGGACTTCTACAATAGACCGAAAAATTGAGTTCGATTATGATTTTATAAGAATTAAACTCTTACTGTGGCTGAAACTTTTGACTCATATGAGAGTGATTCTAATTCTTGAGTTCAATTTCTATACAATATATGATCAATTTTTAAGAGAGAAAAGAGAATAACTAATAGTAAATTATGAAGTAGTAAGTTGTGGACTGCCCTGGTAGTTAAGGTTTTCATCTTCAACCCACTACGTTCCAGGTTCAAACTCTCCTCCATTCTCTTGGTGTAGATATGTAGAATATTGTTTGTACTAAAAAATAGTAAATTATGAAGTGGATGATCGAGTCTCACAATTAATATATAGAATCTCATCTCTACTAAACTCACATGAATGTAGCAATTGTGTTATAAGAATTAAACCAAAGAAGCGTGTATAAGAATCAAACTCACCTAAATCATTTTGGAAGGACTAGGATGGTGTCAAGTTGAGCAAGCCTTATTAACCAAGAAAAGAAACTCATAAAATTTGAGGTAATGTATGTATACAGATTTTTTTATTATTATTAAAAGGAAGTACACATTAAAAAAAAAGGTAATTAGCTGGAATGATCAATTTTTGACATTTGGTTGCAAAAATAATTAGTTTTTAGTAACGATGACATATTGATCATATATCGACAATACAACGATGACATAACAACCATACAACGATAATATAATGATGACATGGTAAAAACTTATCATTTATGCAACAAAATGTCAAAAACTGATCATTCCAAGCTCCAAGTAATTTCCCTAAAAAAATCCACATAAAGACAAAGGGAAACAAGAGGTTGGATATCCCAACAATCTTGGGCAAATTTAAATTTCTTATTACACACCAGTCTTCTTGAAAGAGAAGCCCATTGCCTCTGCATTTCAGCCATGAAATCACCTGATTGAGATTTCTTAAGTGAAGTTTACTATAAAGACAAACCCTAATGCACCTCTCAAATAAAAATTAAAACCCTACCTACGTTTATGTCAATGTGCCCATGTACAAGGACCCAAGGCATCTTACTGTGACCCTCATCATCTCCAGTCTCCTTTCTCCATCTTCCTTTTCATTGGGCCCCCACCTCTTTTCAAATGCAATCCTGCCCTTGGATTGCCACATACCTTGTTAATATCAAATCATCAAATCTGAACCACCAATAATATTTCTGGCTAACAAGAATAACGCTACGTGGTTTTACTATTTCACTTAACACATATATTTTTATTTTTTATAAGAGATAATTAGAGTAATAGTTTTTTAAAGTTCAATTGGATCTTTAGTTTCTGAACTAAAACTTAGTGAGTATTGGTCTCTGAACTTATTATAATGTGAAACAATAATCTTTTTGGCTAACTTCGTTAAAAATTCAATTCATTTTTTGTCCTTTTAAATTCTTTTTTGAAATGAAAGTTCTAACTGAGTTAATCAAAAGGATCATTGCTCTACATTATAACAAGTTCAAGGACTAATACTCACAAATTTTTAGTTCAGTGACTAAAGTTTCAATTGGACCAAAATTCAAACACCATTTCTCCAATTTTCTCTTTTTTTATTAATATACTTTAAATGTGAAATGTATCAATTTTGTGAACTATTTATATAATAACATCAATGTACTAAAAATCGCTAAGCGGTAATAGGGCAGCGGGTAGGAGCCTAGCGCGTAGGGAACTAGGTGGGGTCTAGGCAATTTTGTTATTTTAATTAAATTTTATATAACATATGAATAAGTATTTACTTATGCCTAAAAAAATACTATAGTTGTATTGAGAAACATAAATTGCAAAATTAAAGGCTATATAAATTATGAAGTACTACAATATATTGAAAATATTGGGGAACAAACATATAATGAGTGTGTTCATCCAAGTATCTAATAAGTCTCTTACAATTTATTGAAAACATAAATTGCAAAATAAAAGCCATTTGTTTTCTGTCTAAGAGACAGAGTTGCGATCCTAAGCCATTTTATTTTTAAAATTAAAATATAAAAAAAAGTAACAAAATCGCCCAACCACCAAGACCCGACCACGCATGCCTAGCCCGCCTAGGCGTCCCTTTCTGATTTTTAAATGCTTAGGCGGTCGCCTTTTAATCCATCGAATAACATGTGAAATGATAACACTCTACAAGCACAATCCACAACCGGCCCCACCCAACTTTGGTCCCACACAAGATGTGATCACCTGTGTATCATACGATAATAATTTACATGGAACGAGTTCACTGTCACGTGACGTCTCAATTTAATAATATATTATCATGTGGAGAAAAACTTGCATTTAACAATGTATTATTGGATACGGGACGCCACGTGGCGGGAAACTCGTTCTATGTAAGTCATTTTCGTATCATACATCTAAGTGAAATTAATTAATAAAAAATAAAATAAAATACAAGGGTGTTTTAGTAATGTAGGACAATTATTTTGCAAGAGATGGGAACATTGGGATGGGAAGGAGTCACATTTTGAGTTTAGCTGCTTCATTTCTCCATTTCTTGATCTCTCTCTCTCTCTCTTTGGTTTCACAAATTTCAGGTATAAGAGAGAGAGACAGAGAGGAGGAGTAAAGCAAGGAGAGCTCATCAAGCCTAAAGACTCTCTCCTCTCTCTCCTGCACTCTCTCTCTCTCTGTGTTTCTGCAATAGTGAATACAAAAGCCAGCGAAAGACTCTCCCTTTCACAAATCCGTCGCCATGATGTCCTTGAATAGAAGCTGTTTTCTGGTAATATAAAGCAAACCCATTTCTCAGATCACAATTTCAAGCGCACCCACTTCACAAAAATTCAATCACAAAAAGAAAAAGTCCAATCAAAATTCAGAAGAAAAACCACAAGAAAATTTCAATTTATGGGTCTTCCTTGTTCTGCTTTCCCACATTGAAATTTAAAAACTTTCATATTTTCTGATTGGTGAATGAGATTTCCATTTCTGGGTTTTTATTCTTCCAAATTTTCGTTAAATTTTTTAGCTGATTATTATGAATTAAAATTAAATTTATTTATTTATTTATTTTTATTTTACAGGGGAACCCGGGCATTGCTGGGTCTTCAAGCCCGTTCTCTCAGAGCCAGAAGAGGCGGTCAGCGTCGCTGAAAGTGGTGGCTTTGATCCCAAAAGTCCGGACAGGTGACCGAAACGGCAGCGTTGTGATGGAGAACACATTGCAGGAGGTGAAGGCCGAATCCGAGGTGGTTGAGCTGAAATCCACCGTTCATGGTGGGGTACAAGACGTGTACGGTGAGGATACTGCCACGGAGGACCAACTTGTCACACCCTGGAGTGTCTCGGTTGCTAGGTGGGTGAGAGTAAAGATCGATTATGCGTACGATTGTTATTTGATATTATCGTTGTTTAATGTTAATGGTGGTATGATATTAATATTATTAAGTTATTTTAATTTCGATGAAATCTATGTTCTTTTTTGCCTTTTATGTTTTTGTGGAAGTCACTTAATTTATGTTATTTTTAGTGATATCTGTACATATTGTGGGCTGCTTGCTTAATTGACAGAGCAGTTGCTTGCTTAGTTAACATTTGTCACTTAGTACTAACGGCTGAGTACTTGTAAGTGGGAAGTTTTAAGTTCGACTCTTGTGGATGGCGAGTTCAATACCATACTTACCCCAATTTTTCCACCCCTTTGTGTAAATATCATTAAAGAAACAAATTAGTTAATGTGTGTGTGTGTTTATATTGACTATGAATGAAGTTTTTAACTATCGAAAAGACACCTCCATAAGAGTCACTTCATAGTTGTATCTCTAACTAATAATGAAGTTATATATAATTTTTCTGAGATTTCATATATTTTTTGTAACTTGTTTTATTGGAACTTTTTTTTTTTCTAATATATCTAATGAATTGCTGATTTGGTTCCTTTCATAATTAAAGTATTCTGGGTTTTTTTACGGTTTGGATTTACATCCTTAATTGAGGATTGATGTTGGATGTAACAAACGTGATTTTATGTGAGGAAAGTAATGGATAATCAACTATTGTTGATGGCATTTTTATGTACTTGATAAATTGTTTTGATTTAGTTCTTTTACTAGGTAACTGAATTCTGGATATCAGATTAGACATATGTGCACAAAAGTACCATACATAGAAACAAAATGTTATGAAGAATCTTTAACAAGCCACCAAAAAGAAAGTCTAATGCAACCTTATATGGTTGTGGTTCACTTGCTATATTCTGGGGGTGGGCCCATGATTTACACGTGGCATGATAAAATAAGCTCCACCTCATTTAGGCAGATCGCCAAGCCAATGATTTTCGCTTCACAGGAACAACAAAAACCACCATCCCGCTCTTTCTTTTTTTCGGTGCTACCTTGCGTTGAATAATTTTCTGGTTAAAAGGACATGTGTTTTTGTTCGCTAATGATGTTTTCATTCCTTAGTTTAAGTTGCATGAATGTTCCCTTTGGTGTTTCTTTCAAAGAAATGTAAGGAATTAATTTATGTTAAATGAAATTTTGGTCACAACCTCTCAATGTAGTTCTGTGTTAAACTTAGTATGCATTACACAGAAATTCTCTTTGCTATTTGTATTCTTGGCACCTTTGTATAAATTACTCTTTGGTCTTTCGTGGCAGTGGATATACGTTGATACGATCTCCACACCACAACAAAGGTCTTGCCTTCACAGAGAAAGAGAGAGATGCCCACTACTTGCGTGGTCTTCTTCCTCCAGTTGTTATTTCTCAAGAACTTCAGGTCTTCCAACTTCTAATCAGCTTATACATGCTTGCAGAGTTGCATCACTTTTTGTATACTTGTTTTATATAAAAATGATAATCATTTAGACTTTGGCGCTAATCTACTTGACAGGTTAAGAAAATGATCAACAGTATCCGTCAGTATCAAGTTCCACTGCAGAAGTATATCGCCATGATGGATCTTCAGGTACCAATAATCATTTCAATGAAATCTTGGTTTGAGAACCTAAGTTTTTGCTACTGAATGGCGTGATCTAAACTTTCAACTACATATGCTTCCAGGGGAGAAACGAAAAGTTATTCTACAAGCTTCTTATTGAGCATGTTGAGGAATTACTCCCAGTTGTCTATACTCCTACTGTCGGTGAAGCTTGCCAGAAATATGGAAGCATCTTTACGCAACCACAGGGTCTTTTCATAAGTTTGAAAGAAAAGTATGTTTCTTTGCAATTTAATTTTGTTCTCTACTTTGATGGCCACTTCCAAATTGGGTTGAAGCTTATTGCTATCCTTTTTTTTCCTTGCAATCTCTAAGGGGCAAGATTCTTGAAGTATTGAGGAACTGGCCTGAGAAGAATATTCAAGTCATTGTTGTCACTGATGGAGAGCGGATCCTAGGGCTTGGGGATCTTGGCTCTCATGTAAACACCATTAAATTTTTTTTCTAGTCGTGGTGATAAAAAAACAATATGAGATACCTTGCCTTTCGAAGAGAATAATGCATGTTCTTGTTGTACTCCCTGTAAGTAGTCAACTGATAACAATATGTGATATTTTCTCAGGGGATGGGTATACCTGTGGGTAAACTTGCTCTATACACGGCACTTGGAGGAGTTCGTCCTTCTGCGGTAAGTATCTGTGATGACCAATGCTATTCTTTCTGACATGACTGACTTAAAAAGTCTGGTATCTCAAAATTACTATATTGCATTTCTATTGTTCAGAAAGATGTTTAGAAGACCTCGACATTTGCATTGTTTACCTTTAATATTGATTCTACGTGGATATGTTAATATTTTTTTCTATGTTTTTCAGTGCTTGCCTGTAACCATTGATGTTGGTACAAACAATGAGAAGCTGTTGAATGATGAGTTTTACATAGGGCTGAGGCAAAAGAGGGCTACTGGGCAGGTATATGATATGTTTGCGTTGCTTGTTTAGTGTTCGAATCATTTGAGACGGTTTATGTTGTTTTCTCTCTTACCAAAGTGGGTTTGCTCTTCTTTCTTTAGGAATATGCAGAACTCCTACAGGAATTCATGACTGCAGTCAAGCAGAATTATGGGGAGAAAGTTCTTGTTCAGGTATTTGGTGGACAAAGTCGGTTTTCAATTATTTGGCTGTGTTGCTGAACTAAGTCCTTTGTTTCATTTTAACTATACCGTTCCTAAGTTCATTAGTCATGCTCTGTAGTTTGAAGACTTTGCAAACCACAATGCTTTTGATCTGCTTGCAAAGTATGCCTCAACCCATCTTGTTTTTAACGATGACATTCAGGTAAGTTGCAAGAGATTTGTAGTAATGGTATTTATAGCACTTGAGAAAAGCACAACTCTAATGCTTGTGTAAGTAATTCATTCCAGGGGACAGCATCGGTGGTTCTTGCAGGGCTTCTTGCAGCTTTGAAGTTAGTAAAGGGATCCTTATCTGAACACAGATTTTTATTCCTTGGTGCTGGAGAGGTGAGTACATTCCTTAGGCGAGGGATCCTTTTCATTAATGTTAAAGAGTGGTAGAAGGGGTATCCCTCAACCAACACTCACCTCTTTTTCAATTTTTTTCACATATATTTTCTTTCGTCCTTGTTCTCAAACCCTTACTGATGTCCCATGTGCTAGGACTTTGTTGTTATGTCTCACACTCTCACTTGTTTAATGGTTTCAGGCCGGCACTGGCATAGCAGAACTCATAGCCCTTGAAATTTCCAAGCAGGTTATAAGCTACTGTTTGTTTCTTTTACTTTGTACTAAGAAAGATCCTCAGTATTTATTGTAAAGAGATGTATTAGATTCTTATAATTAGAATAGTTTTTGATACATAGCACCTGAATAATTGCAGACAAATACCCCAGTGGAAGAAACCCGCAAGAACATTTGGCTTGTGGACTCAAAGGTACGGAGAGCTGATCTAAATTCTCTGTCTACAATAGAATTTTGTTTTCTTTCGGTTAGTTTTCATTTGGTTAGAAATTCATTTGCAGGGGTTGATTGTCAGTTCTCGGTTGGATTCACTCCAACACTTTAAAAAGCCCTGGGCTCATGAACATGAACCAGTCAGGGAACTTGTAGATGCTGTTAAGGTGTGATACCTCTCTCTCTCTCTCTCTCCACTCTCTTTCCACACAAAGCAGAAGTTTTTTTGTGACTATACTTTTTTGTCCTTTTCATTCAGTCAATCAAGCCAACAGTGTTAATTGGAACATCAGGAGTAGGAAGAACATTCACCAAAGAAGTGGTTGAGGCTATGGCCTCCCTGAATGAGGTAACTCTTTTCCGTAATTTGTTCTTTAGTTGTTTCTTGTGTTGGCCATCATCCATACGGGGACCGGAATTTTAGAATTTTTTTTCTGTTCATATGGATTTGAGAAATCAGTTTGTTTAATGGCTACGTTGAGAAATTGCATGTTATTGGCCTTAGTGAAAAGTTGCATTTACTCCCTCTAGAAGGTAAGGGCTGACCGTTTCTCTTTGTGTCCTGCTAATAGAGACCTATTATTCTCGCTCTTTCCAACCCAACATCACAATCTGAATGTACTGCAGAAGAAGCATATACATGGACTGAGGTAATTCAACCGTTTGCATATTTTGCTTAATATTGTGTAATTCACTGTACACGTGATGGTTAGAGACTGACATTTCGTTTCCTTCCTCGTATTTCAGGGTCGTGCCATGTATTGTAGTGGAAGCCCATTCCCGCCAGTTGAATATAATGGGAAGGTTTACTATCCCGGCCAGGTATTAATTCTAGAGAATCTGATTATGTCCAGAATTAGCGTTTCTAATACCTTTGGACTGACTATGGCATTTATTTTGATGCCATTCAGGCAAACAATGCATACATCTTCCCTGGATTCGGTCTGGGTTTAATAATGTCTGGTACTATCCGTGTTCATGATGACATGCTTCTGGCAGCCTGTAAGTGTGCAAAAAACATCTATGTAAAGGGTTTTTAATTTATTTAAGCCTTTAGACCTTATGCCATGTTTGTTCCTTGGAACAGCGGAAGCGTTGGCTTCAATGGTGACCCAGGAAGACTATGACAAGGGACTCATATACCCTCCATTCACTAACATCAGAAAGATTTCGGCACATATTGCTGCTAAAGTAGCTGCGAAATCATATGAACTTGGTTAGTCTTCCTCCAAAGGATTTTTTCTTGTAAGATTTCATGCTACTTAACAATAGACCAAAATGTCTAATACATCTACAATTGGCTTTTCTAGGTTTGGCTACTCGCCTGCCCGAACCAAGGGATCTGGAGAAGTATGCTGAAAGCTGTATGTACAGCCCTTCCTATCGAAGTTTCCGGTGAACTATTTGAAGTTCTCTCGGTTTGTTGTACGGAGGTCCAACAACTACAGTTAAAAAGGATCCATTATTTTGTGGTTTTGGTTGTTGATTTTGTTTTTGGTTTTTCCCTTCTCATTCGTTCTATTACTTTGTAACCTATATGGTAGATGAGAAGTAGGATGGGTGCAGTGCAGGTAGCTGGGTTAGGAGTCAAAATATAGTTTGAAAAATGTTTGTCAACCGTCAAATTTTACATGAAATAAATTTAAGTTGCTCTTCATGCTTCACTTCATCCCCAAATGTTCAACGGAACAGACAGCAAACTTCACGGCATTCGCCTCTTTTCTTGTCCTACCTCATGGCTCATTTTGAAAATTACTTCGTGTAGTGAAATTTAGTAAGTTCTTTTCTAAATGTTACTATTTTATTTTTAACAGATGAGAAGTGTAAAACTTAGGGCTTCGCACTTTTTAACCATTTTGTTTCACTTGTCGCATCCTTTCGATAAGGGTGCGGACAATATCTTAGAGCATCTCCAATGGAAGTTCTAAGTATTTGTTAAATTAGCAAGTGAACAGTGTCAAAAAATTATATTAGCTACTTAGTTCAACTTTTTTTCTTGAACAGCACTTTCTATTTTAACAAATTTTGAATATTTTTTGAATATTTAGCTGATGAATAGTTGCTCTATAAATTTAAAGAGTAGCAGTTTATTATGCTATAATAGAGAGCCTTTTACAACATCTTTTGGAGATGAATTTTTTTAATTTGACGATTTAAAATAGAGTTTTGATTGTTTTACAGCATCTCTTGGAGATGCTCCTATCCTAGATTTGGTTGGAGAGAAAATGATAGATGTGTTCTTGGAATTCAAGTGGTGAGAGGGATGGTGCAAAAAAAAAAAAAAAAAAAGATAAGCTACGAATAGATCAAGTAAAGAATTTGATCAGTTCCAACAAAACAAAAGAAAATGTTGATGCGGGTTAAGCTAGAGTGTACACTTCTTGCAATCAAATTTGAATCATCATTCTCGTACGTTAGAGTAGCTGACAACAAAATATCGCATTGTTAGAAAGCAATGATAAAGAGAAACATAGAGTTTAGAGAAATATACTTTTTCAAAATTAGATAACACGCTTTGTAGATATATTTAATTTAATCGCAAACAGATGTTGGCCTCACATTTGTGAGTCTTTGAAATCTTCTCATTCACTGAATCAAAAGTGAGTATGTATCAATACACTCATTCACTCAATCACCATGTCAAAATCTGAAAATCTTCTCAATCACCAGCTCATCCCTACAGACAGACACAAAAAACATTTTCCTATCCGACCTCCTGATTTGTCATGTTAATTTGATCTCACCCCCCTCTCACACCACCCCTAATCCGTCATGAGTACCCAAGAACCTCTCCCAAACACCACATGCACATGCACATTGTCATAAGAAGCAAAGAAAGTATAGATCCAAATCCACATTCACCCCCCAAAACTTTTAGTAAATATTAAGATAATAAAGTTAAAGACTCGGGGATTCCTGGAAGTTCATCTCTCCAACAAAACACCAAGATAACTTACTTTATTTCTTTTCTATTTCTTCAAAGTCTTGCACAAATTATGGAACACAATAACAAGTAGTCTGCAAAATTTGACTTTGCTTTCTTTCATCCCCTCTCATCTCACGTGTCCGTACAAATCAACTTTAACCTCTTTGTCATATGATAATGTTCTTAATTTATGATTGGAGGCCAATCAATGTATGTGGTCCTCTCAGATAAACTTTTTTTTTTTTTAATGGGAAGATCATTTCATTCATATATCTTGATATAGAACCGACATGTTAAAACCCCTCGGAGTTGGCCCAAATGATGAGTGAGGATATATGAGTTGTTTTTTTAATAAGGATTAAACTAAACACACAATGCGTTAGTAATAATTTGGTATAGAACTCGTTATTTATGATAATCGAACATAAAATCTCTCACTTACACTTAGAAGTATATTCGATAGTAGAACAAAATAAGGTGATAGATGGTTAAGATTATGAGAGATTTAGGGTGCAGTTCTGACTGGTGTAACCACAAAATATTATCATTTAGAGCATCTCTAATGGAAGACGTAAAATGTCTTAGAATATGCATTGTACATTTCTTGTTGGCCAAAAAGCTTTTTAATGCACAAGAGGTAAAATACTCATCTTGACCAAAAAAAATGTAAATTTACATCTTTAAGGGGAGGATCCCTCTAATCAAAGACATAAAAGTAAATGGAATCCAAATTAACATCTGTATAATGAGATGTTAACGTGATTTTTACATCTTAAATTTGCATGTCGTCCTGTAAGAGTTAGCCAATCCTGACCAATCTCCATCCAAGAATGGAAAATTTTATTCGATCCATCTTGTTTGTCCATTACATCCATCCATCTTGTTTGTCCATTACATCCATCCATCTTGCACCCATGTTGACCTCAAACTATTGGTCACCCTGCACAAATCATAGTTTAATCTTTCACATTACGTAAACCTTGAGAATTGAAATTGTATGCATGATTGGATAATTTATAAATAAACAAAATTTTATCGGATAACCTCCTTAATTTTAGGTGTAGAAAACATATTGTCGGGTGGGTAAAAAACATTTGGATTTCTTCCAAAATCCTAATTCTTTCCCCAATTTTTAGCATCTTTCCTGATTCTTCTAGATATGCCCTAATTTGCTCATTTTCTCCTAATTCTTACAGTTCTCACCATAATTTCATAACGAGCCACACCGTTTTATATACATTTCACATCATATTAGTAGGTACATTTTTAGAAAGGTACAACATTCATTAATGAGTTTATTTTCGTAGTCCAGTCTATCAAGTAATCTAACTTTTAAAATAATTTTTACCATTCGATATTGTTGAGTTAATATTCGCTGTTTATTTTTTGACCAAAGTCAAATCTAATTACAATCAAATCCTAAATCATTGTTCTTCGTCAAATCCAATTACAGTCGAGCCATAAGTCATACCAAATCTTAGGACAGATATTTTAAGTTGCTTAATTAATTTGAAAAGGCGACTTAAACCTCTCCAAGTGTGTCTCACATGCTTTTTTTAATAAAAGACTAACAAAAGTTTGGATTTAGATCGCAATAACTAACATGGCTTGCCACAAGGTTTAATCAACAACTTTTTCAACACGAGAATCACATTGAAAGTGCGGTGTCATCACAGAGACCACAAAAAAAAATTAGCAGAAAATAAATATACATGTTATAATATAAGTAAAATAATATGATAACAGAGTAGCTTGATTGTATTTGAAGCTCTTTCATCTTACGCGGGATTTTTCCCATGAGGTTTGACCGCATGTGATTTTCTTTTAGTAATGAAAATTTATTTGTATTTAATAAATAAATAAAATCACGTGATGAGTGCACTAAAAAATCTTTTTTAAGTGTATAAGTGTGATTTGAGTAAAACTTTGTCAGAGTTTCAAGTCGATCAAAAGAAAAAGAGTACCATTAATTCTAGGTGTATCCACTAATATTTGTAGATCTACAAACCATAATTAGCATATATTCTCCTTGTGGATTACATAAATTTGGAAAAGGAAAAAACGCATTGGTGTAGCCTATACGTTAGGACAATGATTCAACCATTCAACTTTGATCCATGTACCTAATGCAATGTGGGTTACCATTAATTCCACGTGGCATATTTGCATGGCCAAAGAATATTAACGTGGCCATTTCATGTCTCAATTTCTAAAACCTTGAAAGCAATACTACATATAATTTGACCATAACACTAAATTCCTAAGCAATTGACTAAATAAGATATAATTATACCAAAATAGCTCATCTTCAATTCCATAATTCCATCGTTTAGGCAATTTGGTCAGATGGAAAACGTGTTTTGTATCTTAAGTTGGGTCCAACTTCAGTGGTACGTACCATTGAATGGTACGTACTGTTAAATGATTAAAATTCATTTGGAGCCCACTGCAAATTAATCTAAACCATTCAATAATCGTACCATTCAATGGTACGTACCACTCAAGATTTTTCCTCTTAAGTTAAGTGGCACCACATGTTTAATTAATTTAGGATTTAAGATTTTTTGGTCGAATAATTTAGGTTTTAAGATAAACCTTTGTTTTTGTGGTTTATATCCAAACCAACCACACGTTTCCATAGATAAATCAAACTTGAAAGATGTTGTTATCCAAGTTGACCATAAAATTCTGAAGATGACTTTCTTGTCCCTACTCCCTAGCTATTTGTTAAGTACGAAGAAAACTTTGCATTCTATTTGGTTTTCATTTTAGCAAAATGATAGTTACACATAACTTTTTATTCCTACACATTTTTTTTCAATTTTAAAAATAAGAGACAAAATTAAATAAGGATATATAGGGATAAGGCATTTGATTATGATTTCCGTTTATTCTAATGATAAAAAAAAATCAACAATGAAAAATAGTTTTAATGAATTCGTAATATTGATAAAATGCTATATTTGTAATTTTATTTTGTCAAATTATTATTCAGTGTATATGATACACCACATGACTTATTAATTATTTTGCGAATAATACATGTTAGAATTTGATTAAATTTAATACAACGCATTACTAGATCGCATTCTATAATAATTTCGTGATATAGAGAATTTGATTAAATTTAATACAATGCATTATTAGATCGCATTCTATAATAATTTCGTGATATAGCAAATCATATTTGATTTAGTATCCAAAATGATACACGATTATCTTTATCTATTCAAGGATATTTTAGGGTCAAACTTCAATGATACGTATTCTTCAATAGTACGTATTGTTAAATGACTTAAGATTTATTTGGGCCCACCGCAAATTAATCTGGAATCATTTAATAACTATACCATTAAATAGTACTTACCACCCAAAAATTTTCTAATATTCTAAGAACATATCAAAATCCTCATTTTTCTCATAAAAGAAAAAGTAAATAAAAAAGAACAAAAAACAAACAAAATTCCCAAAAAATGTAAAAGCCAAACACCAACCAAGATCCAGGAAAGAGACCCAAAAAAGTAGAACGTTATCCTAGACAGGGAGAAAATCGTAATTCGACCCCAAATACCCCCGCCAATTATAGATCCACCGCGTCCTTCTAATCCCTCCATTTTTTCCAAATCCCTAAATTACCCCTATAATTTTCCCCAAATAAAATCCCTCTCTCGTCGTCTCTCACACAAAACACAATCTCTTCTTCCTCTACGTCTGTCTCTCCCTCGCTCGCTGATCTTTGACCCGGCCCGACCCGAATCGCGATCGCCGAACCGGCCGAGTCAGGAAAAATGACTCGGCGGTGCTCGCACTGCAGCAACAACGGGCACAACTCGCGCACGTGCCCGACACGTGTTGGGTCCTCCTCCTCCTCCCCCTCCTTAAGCGGCGGCGGAGGCGGAGGTGTGAAGCTGTTCGGCGTGAGGCTCACCGATGGCTCGATCATTAAGAAGAGCGCCAGCATGGGGAATTTATCCAGTGCGGCGGCCCACTACCACTCCTCGTCGCCGAACCCGGACTCACCGAGCTCCGACCCGCTCCATGACCCGGTTCACGTCCCCGACGGTTACTTATCCGACGACCCCGCCCACGCCTCCTCCTCCGTCAATCGCCGCGGCGATCGTAAGAAAGGTATTTTTCCGTTTTTTCGAACTCATTTCATTTTTTCGAAGCAAAAGGCGTTATTTTTTATTGATTTTGTTGAATTTGATTGTTTGGCTTATGCATTCATACACATGCATGAAGTTGGTTCGATTGTGTTTCCAGAATTAAGTCGAAATTTTGATTGAAAATTTGAAATAATCTTACAGAATTACATTAATCGGTACGTATTTGTTTTGTATTTATTATGTATAGCTTTACTTTAAATTGAATGCACAAAAATCTGTGCTTTTCTCGAGGAAGATGAGCTGTTCGTTTCCATTATTTCATCTTTCATGTTGACTTGGTCTTTGTTTTACTGGGTTTTTTTTTTTTAGCTAATTGGAGGAATGGTCCCTGAACTTGAGCTCAATTGGAGCTTTGGTCCCTGAACTACAAATTCGTTGGTATTGGTCCCTGAACTTGTTAATGGTCCTTTTGGCTAACTCGTTCAGAACTTCCATCCATTTTTTGCCTCTTCGATGGAAGTTCTAACGGAGTAAAACCAAAAGAATCATTGCTCCACATTGTAACAAGTTCAGGACCGATACTCACAGATTTTTAATTTAGGGACCAAAGCTCCAATTGGGCCAAATTTTAGGGACCATTGCTCCAATTCTCTTCTTTTTTTTCTTTTTTCTTATCCCTTTGCTTTTCATTGGTCTGGATTCTTTTCAAATAATGGATTAATTGGAGTCCTAATCTTGCTGTAACTCATCGGTTTCGCGGTTTCATTTTTGCGCTATACATGCGTGTTTGTGTGCATGTATTGCTTAGAGTTTGTGTTTGTATTGCTTTCAAGATTGGAGTTTAGTAGTCTTTTAACAACAGAAGCACATGCTTGCACTTTTACCATGCCCCAACAAGCTAAGAGATGCATTCTATTTAGGGTTTTAGAGGATTCATAAATTCTGCCAAAGGCTGCATTATAGTGCCTCGAATAATGCTCTGAAAACATAACTTAACAGTTAACATTCTAGTGGAAACTAGTCTTCTTGCCTACCACCAGTATTGTACAACTGGTGGTAGGGAAAGAATTTTACCAAACACTGTCAAAGTCTTTAACGAATGAGAGCACAAGTTGTCCTGGGAGTTCATGGGTACATTATAAGGATGCTGATGTCCTGTTTAGATAATAGCTGAAATATTTGTCTCTGCATGGAATTTAGATGAGGAAATGTTTCCGGTCCGTGGGATGCATTTTGTGTTTGGTGATATTACTGTACTAAGAGGGTTACTTTTCATACAACATCAAAATATCTGCCAAATGCGCTTGACTTGTTTTCATTACAAATTGCTGGTTTTTTCCTTCTCCTGACTCATTTGTGCACACCATTTGTAATTGTTGAAGATACTGTCAAACATCTGGTAATACTATGCATGGCTGAAGAGAAAACTGAAATGTTAAAAGTAGAGTGCCCCATAAGATGGAGGGGAGGGAGAAGGGGTGGGGTTTCCAATTCATCTTTTAATGTTTTCCTATGACCTCATGTATACTTACTGAAGGAAACCTCCTACGTGACAAAGGATCTTACTAATTGTCCCGACTCCTGTTTGTTGCCAAGTCCTCAAATACTGAACTAATGTTTGCATGCTGTCAAAACAGCGCCTTTCTCAAGTTATTAATCTCGAGTACTTAACTTCCAAACTCTTATGAAACCAAACATGTTATCTTCCAAAAAGGGTACTCATAGGACTAAAAGCATGTCTCTCATAAAAAACAAGACAAAGTTGTGTTTGTGACTTGTGAGTGATATCGGAATAAATGGGGTCTTTCCTGGTATACTTGATTGGCATAAGCTCTACGTAGTGCTCTCGGAGCTGCCTCATTTGAAACTAATCTAGACAGTGGAGAGTGCTAGAATTCTTTAAGGGTGGCATTATCCGGTGGCTCAAGCTTATCCAGTTAGCATTCACCTCTGTTGTGATTAATCCAAGAATAGGGTATCCTTTTGATCATATTCTGCATGATGCTTGGAAGTGAAATTGCTTAACACTTCAGAATTCTCTCCAACATTTTCGTGAAAATATATTTATTGGCACTGAATCCGTTGGCAGAAATGCTCTCCATCAGGATTACTCAACTTAAGGCAACTTTTTTCCCACGCTCTTCAATTTGAGGTGATTTCTGTTGAAAATTCATTGATTGTCTTGCATTGAATAATTGTATATCGATAAGTTAATGGGTTAAGATTAGTTGGCAGCATTTGTGTTCACCTTTTAAATTAATAACTTTGATTTCATTCAATTTGTTCTTCCTGCCAACTATTTCTGTTATCGTATCAGAACTTGAATTGACAGATTGTTGCTTACGTAGAATGTACTATAACCATGTTAAATCCACCATGTTTTGTAACCCAATTTTCTTGATCAATTGTTGGGGTTTCTAATCAATTTTTATTGGCTTCGGTTCTCAGGAACGCCATGGACAGAAGAGGAGCATAGAATGTTCTTGATTGGTCTCCAGAAATTGGGGAAGGGAGACTGGCGTGGGATAGCACGAAGTTATGTGACGACTAGGACTCCCACCCAGGTGGCAAGCCATGCCCAGAAGTATTTTATCAGACAGAGTAATGCTACCCGAAGAAAGAGGCGCTCTAGCCTATTCGACATGGTTCCCGATATGGTTAGTCTTACTCCATAATCTATTTTTATTACTTCAAATGTTCTAGACACAAATGTGACCATGCTATCAGACAGAATACGGTTTTCTGTATTAGGCATCTTATATGGCAAAGATACCCTTCTCTTTCCTTAAAAGGATGGATGTATCACCAAAAGATGATCGATGGCGTGGGATTTAGCTATTGTTTATCACTTCTTCAGTGATATTTATCTTATCACCATGTAATTTGGTCAAAGAAATTGGTGTTAGGTTTTGTGATAAAGGTTAAGATAATGATACTAAAACTTTCAATTGAATGGTTTGCTATTTGTTTTCCAGGCTATGGATCCACCTCCCGTGCCAGAAGAACAAGTTTTTCTGCCTTCTTCTCAGGAAGGAGAATCCGAAGATGCAAACTCACTACCTTCACTAAATCTTTCCCTCAGCTCTGAGAGCAAACCCATGGAAACCACACATGAAGAAAAAGTAATAGAACTTGATCACGACCCTGCAATGGGATCAAACGGTTTCCCGCCAATGGCTCCACCTTACGTCCCAGCTTATATGTCCTACCCTTGGCCATATTGGGCACCAAGTGCAGGGCCCTTTAGAGAAATGGTTGGTGAGCCCTCTCATCAACCGGTCTTAAGGCCGATTCCTATCGTTCCTAAGGAGCCTGTCAATGTTGATGCGCTGGGCATGTCTCAGCTCAGTCTAGGAGAGACGGAAAGAGGACTTAAGGAGCCTTCGCCTCTGTCCTTAAAACTACTCGGAGAGCCGTCAAGGCAGTCGGCATTTCACCCGAATGCTCCAGCTAGTGAGCCGGACTTGAGCAAAGGCAAGAGCAGCGCGATCCAAGCAGTCTGAATTGGGGAAATGGAGCAGCGTCTCGGTCTTCTTTTCGGGTTGTTTTGTACAATTATAATGTTATATTAGGCACTCTCTTCTATTTTTTGCAATGGTCTGAAGTCTTATAAATAACATAGGCTAGATAAATTTCGTTGGAAAAAGTTATTCTTTCTAATTGTAAACAGCTAGAAATTTCAAATTGAATGAACTTGGTAACATAGTGATGCCTTTTGTTGATGAAATCTGAATTTTTTGTACCATAATTAGAGACGGCACGGCGGCTATGTAAGTGTTCATTTGATAACTATTTAGTTTTCAGTTTTTATCTTTATTGTTCTGAAATATTTTATTGTTCGTTTTTATTTTTTTCTCTCATGTCTCATTCACTAATTCTACATAATATGTGGAGATCATATCAATGAAGCAACATAATAAGTAGTGATCATTGGATCTCTTTGATTTGTATATAATTTTGATGTTTGTTTAGGGTTGAGAAAAATCTGAACTAGTGTGACAACCCACATACAAACCAAAAGATATTGAGTCATTAACAATCTATGAAGAGGAAAATAAAGAACTTTTACCATAGAAATTAAAACCCCAAAAGATATTCAGTTTCCCTTTAGTTTTTCCTACACTTCTTGTAGTATCGATTTCTATTTAAGAACGTTCAATTAAAGCACTTTCACAGTATATATAGAGCTATCATGAACTTGCCCGATCGGCAAGAAAGTTTGGCCGACTAGATTTAAACTTGCCCGATCTCTCCTATTTTGTATATATTGTTCTCAAGTTATTACTTTGTATTTGAATGAGTGCTGAGTATTTAACATCATTTACTATACGTCTTTCCATTTTCATGCAAGTTCTTTATTCAACCTAAGTCCAAAGCTTGTGTAAAGCTTGTGAACTGAATAAATCTAGGATTTTATCAGTTCATGGTTGTTACTTGACATACATAAGAAAAATATTTGAAGTCCTTTACACACAAGGTATAAAAAGGATCTAACATGGATTATAGCCCGTCCATGCATATGGCATAATCTGTTGATTAGAAGTTCACTTTTACTTGTGGTGCAAGTCTTTACTCAAACAAACAATGTAAACTAATTTCTTTGTTAGTATAAGCCAACTGTGGCGCGCTTGAAATAATAATCATCTCTTGTAAAGAGCCTAAAGCCTCCTCCAGGCGCTAAAAGGAACTTTAAAATTAATAAGAGTTCTCAAAAACTCGCAGGGAGAATTGTGACATCAACAAAACATATATCAAATACTGCCACCTGAATCCAAAGTAAGAAAAAATTATTACGACTATGAAGATCATGCCCAGAAGGCCAGACCTCCTCAACACTCCTACCAGAGAGCATGAATACCGTTTATCTAAATCTAAAGTAAGTAGTAATCTACATATGTGATATTCTACGAATCTACATGGTTAGACTATAAATCTAAACCGTTTATCATATCTTTGGAGCAAAACCACGAGAGATCATTTATTTCCTTTAGCATGTAATGTATAACTATAATGTCTTTTGTAAGGTTGAAAAAACTGTGAACTAGTTACATATATCCCATATAAGCAAACCATGAGGCATTACGTCATTGATTATATATCTAATATGTCATTTTGTTAGACTAGCTATATCATAACTATTGATAAAATCAGACCATATCTCTAAAGTAAATATATAAATATATAATTTTGATGTCCTTTTAAGCTTGGAGAAAATCTGAAATATGATACGTTATATTGTACATATATCAAATGATATATTAGAATCAATATTATAAGTAAAAATAACTGGTTCCCTTTGATATGTACAAAATTTAGGTGTCTTTTTGAGTTTGGGAAGAATCTGAAGTAGTGACACATATTTCACATGCAAACCATAAAAGTCATTGACAATATCTATGTGATATGTTATGTTGTTTGACTATAAATCGTTGATCAGATTTAGATCATTTTATATCTAACCGTAAGACATGAAAGTCATCAACAATATATATGTGATATTTTATGTTGTTTGACTATAAATCATGATCGATGATCAGATTACATCGTATCGTATCTTTTAAGCAAAACAAGTCATCTATTTAATATTTGTGTCTTTTAAGGTTTAGAAAAATCTGAACTAATGACACATATCACACATGCAAACCAGAAGACATAATTCGTTGACTTCACAGACTAACTTTAATTAATTAGTCCACATTGCAGCTTAGCTAGTGAGACCTTAACTCCTCGCCATGCAACGTAGAGACAATTGCCATGTAATAAACTCCCCCCCTTTCGTTCCACGCGTTGGTGCAAAAGCTCCACAATATCATCCCCCTTCGTCCTCTTTTTCCACCGTCTAGCTACCTTCCCCTTCTCTCTCTAGATCTCACACAAACACAACAACACCAACCCTCTCTCTCTCTCTCTCTCTCTCTCGATCTCTAGATCTCTAGCTAGCTTTTGTCTCAACCTCTTCCAATGGCGTCACCCTCAACCCCCGTCCATGACCAAGAACTCCAAGACCTCCCAAAAGACACCACAACCACAGTCGCCGCTGCCATCAAAGATGACAATCCCTCCAACCCAACCATGACGGACTCTGGCAACAACACGACTAACTCCCCACCAACACCACCACAAGCCCTAGAAAACCCCACACCTAATGACCAAAATCCTCAAACCTCAGAACCTGCTGACAAGTCTAGCATCGCTGCTGAGTCAGTAGCCAAAGCTGCCGAGGCCTCTTTCTCTACCTCTACAGCTTCCGAGAACAATGGTGGCAGCGGTGGTGGTGTTGCGCCTCCGCTGACGTGTGTGGGAAGGAGCAATAGGAGTGTGACATGGGGTTCTTGTGTCGCCCAAGGAAGGCGAAAAGAAATGGAGGACTTTGTGGCTATTGTTCCAGGGTTTCTGCGACTCAAATGTGACCAAGTTGGTGGATGTAGAGCGCCGGAGTGCAAGTACGCAGCTGAGGACTCGCCTCTTCACTACTTCGGCTTGTTTGATGGACATGGAGGCTCTGAGGTAATTAATCACCCTACAATTATTCTCTACTTCATTACTTAATTATTTGATTAATTACTTTCCCCTCACGCATTATTTATCACATACATATATTGCATTAATTCTTGTGTGAGTTATTTTTCTAAATGTTAATTTAGTTACCCTTTTTCTTTCTTTTTCTTTGTTTTTATAGAGATATAAATTATTTTATATCGTCCTATCTTCTATATGAATCAGGGGACCATGATTGCATTCTTGATTCTTAATTTTCAGGTGAAACCATAAATTCTAGAGCATCATGTACTCATAAAAATTGAAGCTACGTACCAAGAACCTTTTGAGTTTTTTGTTTTCAATTTTTCAAACCATTACAATTTACTTATAAATCTATTCTTTGAGTTTCTTATAGAAATGGGAAAGTGTTACAAAATAACCACTGCAAAAAATAGTTAATGATATATATATATATATATATATATTTTTTATACAAATGATATCCAATAAAAATAATTCAAACTCAGAACTTTAGGTGGAAATTATTGCACAAGTCCTCTAAGACAATATCTTCAAAATAATCATGAAAAGAAAGCACTTCTTTTTCTTAAGCAAAAAAGAAAAGAAATTCTTTTGCTCCTTTTTTTCTTACTTTTCTTGCATATAAAGCAGAAAAAATAACTTTCTCTTTGCTTTAATTGCTCTATTTTTTGTTGTAAACCACGTAGAGTGCCATTAGCCAATGTAACATGCACGTGGCGTTGCTCCCACAACACGTGCCCGACGAGCGAATTGGACTGAATCCAGTTCAGCCTCTCTCGTCATTCGGGTGGGCCTGGCTCCTTTGTTTTTGCTCTATTTTTAGTGGGCAACTTAGTGTTCCAATTCAATAATATATTGTCATGTGGAGAAAAATTTGCACATAATAATGCATTATTGGATAAAGAACGTCATGTGACGGCGAACACGTTTCTTATAAGTCTTTCTCCTATTTTTATGAACTGGACCCCACGTACATTTCTCTTGTGGGGCTGCCTTTTTACGTGTCTGCCTAAACGGGCGGTATGGTTGTGTCTGCGTAGCTTATATGAGGCGTCTTGTGCACCGACTAGTGTTCGCCACCTTCATTAATACACACTAGCCTATGCGTATAGCAATTGACTCTTTTTATTTTATTTAATATTTTAATTTTATTTTAAAAAATTAATATATAATTTATGATTTTAAAAAAAATTCAAAAAAATGATTTAAATTGTTTTTTTAAAAAGTTGTAAAAGGGAGAGACATTTTTAGTATTATGAATGTTTTACCAAATTTGCATTATCTCTTTATATATATAAATAAAGAGAAAGAGATAGGCCCATGTAGGTCCAGAATATAACTAAAGAGATAGGCCCATAAACGAACCACATATGTAATATATAATTAAGGGGATAAGAGAAATAAATTGACATTGAATTCGTCATTCAAGATATTCGAATCTAAGACCTCTTACTTACAAGTGAAGAGAAACACCTAACTTTTTATATTGAGAGATTTGATTTTTGAATACCATTTTTGACCTCGTGCACATCTTTATTTTCTTTTTAGTCATTAAATCGTACACAATAAATAAGAATCAATGGCCTGAATTATGAAAGTGTGTGCAAAAGGTGAAAGAATGTGAAAACCATTCTTATCTATTTGTCCAAGTTAGAAGAAATAAATAGTTATGAAAGAAAGTTATATCCTTTCTAATTTTAAATTTAGCATACAAAATTAACGCACTTGGTGACACATTCTCTCATAGAAGCGAGTCATATCATTGTATGCAGACTACACTTGTATTAGAGAGTGTGTTAGTTTTATGTGTCCAAATAGCAATCACCCTCCCATATAATAGTATGATTAGAAAAGATCAATTTCTTCACGTCTAGTCTATGTTCTACTTTCAACTTGAAAAAAATTTAGCAAAATTGACTTCCATTTCTTCCTTCGATCTACTTTGAATCTAAAAACTGAATATAAATAATTTTGCGAAGAATTGCTGAGCCGATGGTTTAGCTGCCAATTTCTCAAAATTATTTGCATTGTAACGAATGTTCCTTTTAGGAAAAAAAAGTAGGGTGATAAGCATTTGATAACCATTTCCAGGTCGTAGCGGCTAAGAGCAGCTAAATGATAAATCCAAGTCGGAATATCCTAAATACCAAATTTTGAAACTGGGGTGTGAATCGTGATGCATGTTTTGCTACGTAGATTTAATAAATGTGAAGGAGAGAAACAAATTAAAACTAACATTAAAAATTAAAATTTGAAATAGGAAAAAGAAAACAAAATCGGCAAGCAACCGAGAGTGAAATGCACCGTCTGCATCTCTCTCTCTCTCTCTCTCCGTTTGGTGGTCGAGGAAATGAGGGATAGACGGAGTTGGGGCTGAGCAACTTTGCCAGGCAAGGAAAACTGGAAAACCCACAAGAAATTAAAGGTACTTAGCTCTTACATTTCTCCAATCTCAGAACCTAAAACACACCCAAAAATTAAAGAAAAAAACTCGCTAATTCGAATGTTATAACTCACATTCGGTTCTACCCATTTTGTTTTTCCATTAAAATTTTCGGTATCTTGCTTCAAATTGTTGATGTGTATGCCAGTAGTCTGATTGAATTAGAACGGAAATATCCCACCTTTCAAGATTGTATCTTTTGTGTGGTTTTCATGTTTCGATGCAGTTTAATTGCTGTTTGATAGGATATTTATTGTGTGTTATCTAAACCCACTTTAAAAATGTGATTACTTGGCGCCCTTTATGGTTAAGTTTAACAGTAATTGTTTTTTCTGCTTGTTAATCGCCTTCTTGATTCACCAAATTACCATCTTTACAAACTAATAGTTGCACTTGCACCAAGTGATATCTGGTGCATTCTGATATTCAATAATCCGACTGGCGTGGATGGATTGTTCTTTACTTCAAAGGAGATTTTCGGCATGATGGGCAACTCTCTGTACGAGTGTTTGTGCTAGCTCTGTGCAATCTGTTCAAAGTTCGTTCAGGGATTTATTCTAAAGGAAATGCTAATAAGTTTAATACAACTCTCTGGAGGAGGTCACTTAATGCTGGGGTTAGAAAACATTTTGGGATGATGGATGTAGTCTTCTGGAAGGGAAACTTTAGATTGTTGACAGTCGTGTTGTTTATTAGTGGTTTGTATTATCCATGAATGTAGTCGTGTGTACATTAGTCTCGTGGTGCTATAAACATGAATGGGCTTTTCAGTTAGTGATTCTTGACAAGCATCACACACTCTATAATGTTATTGTTTCCATATTGAAAAATGAGTGTTTTTACCAGACATGGTAAGTAATTTGCTCTGAAAGCTTTCTGTATATTTTAATGCTCTGTCTTTGCCCTTGTCGTCGTATGATGTTTTATGAAGTTTAATAAGAATAGAACTGTCTTAGTAGATATGCTTAAGAAATGTTGCATCAATATTAAAATCTTGAATATTGGAGTGGTTAAAATCTTGAATATTGTAGTGGTCGTAGCTTCGTAATACTTCTTGTATCATGATGCTCAATAACAATATTATTAATTCATATGTTGCAATTGAACTAATAATTGAGAAAGTTTTTATAGGTGACTTTCCAATGATTAGTGGTGTCCTTGTAATCAACCTAGATAGAGAGAAGTAGTGTCAATTGGAAAGGAATGGAAATGTCAAAGGAAATGAAGAGAAGACATAAGTGTGACTTTGAATCATGATTCAGACACTATAAGTAGAAAGATTAACTCACATTTTTATGGGATTCAAGAACAGTTCTCATGTCTATATGGACTTGTAACTTCTATTCAATAGGCCAGAGAATCTCTAAGGTCTTCCAAAAATGAATTAGGTCCCATTAACTATGTTGGAGTTGCCCTCTTTATCAAAAATAGCTTCAGTCCTTTTACCGCAATCTCATTGATGTCTTTCAAAGCAAAGATTTTGAAAGACATTTAGAAATTCAAATATTTTCCTGTAAGGACGAGCATAAGTTCTTTTTAAACAATTGTGTTTTCTAATATACCTTGATTTGTGAAGGTAGCGTCCATTTCTATGATTGGCCCTTATTTTTCAGAAGAGGTACCATTTCGCCATAGGTCATTGGAATTGGAAGAGGATCTTGTCTACTTTGTTTTCTCTGTTTTGAATTTTTAGTGACCATGCTATTGGACAATCCTGAAGGAGTGTACATACTAGTTCCACAAGACTTTGCAAGGAGTGAATTAGTCAAGCCAAGAATTCTGCTTCCTGCTGGTTGAATCGTTCCCCGAAAAGAAAAACGATGGAAAACTACTTAAAGACCAAGTTGTAATAGCTTTTTTTTGGCATATTTGGATCCATTCTAAACTCTTTGTAGAATGATTATGCCTATGAATGCGCCGTATTTGTATGTAGAATTGTAATTGGGCCGTCCATTAGATTCTGATACTTCTCAGATTCCCTTGGATATATCCACGTTCATAAACATGTCAACAATACATAATAGATTTTCAAATTTGGAAACTTTTCTGATACTTGTTACATAGTTAGGGTGCACATTTTATGCATATTGGCTGTATAACGGATCTAGTTTTGAAAAAGAACTGTTGTTGAAATTATAGCGCACGATTGGTTGACATGTGTGGTATGACTAATGATAGATTTATGAATGCTTACGCATCTAGTGTTGAAAAAGAACTGTGGTTGAGTTTATAGCACACAATTGTTTATATGTGTGGTATACTAATGAAAGATTTATGAATGCTTACGCCATTATACTGTCACTCTCCCATTCGCGTATGTTCGCAGGAGGTTTCCAATTTCTATTTCTTTTGTTTTTACCATGCTATTAGGCAATCGTAGAAGACTAGACAATTTCAAATATGAGTTATCTATAGCCCAATCATTTTTCTTCCACCTTGTCAAATTCGCTAGTCTTTGTAGGATGAATACTTATATAGTTGGGCTGTATTTTATACATATTTAAGTGGGCCGTATTTGTATGTATACTTCTATAAGTGGGCCGTCCATTAGATTCTGTTAATTCTCACGACCTCTCGGACGGATATTGGTCTTCATAGACATGTCCAAGTAACACAGCTTGATTTGTATAGTACCGTAAATTCTAGTGTTGGGAAGAACTGTGGTTATACTGATAGCATTCGATGGGTTTATATATATGAAATGAATTGAATGAGTACTATTCGAGATATGAGTGTACCTGTAATTATACTACCACTCTCCAAAGTGTCTATGCGCTTGCGAGATTGCTATATTTCATCATTTTATTGTTTTAAATAGATTGTCGGTAGTGGAAGTTTTGTTTTCTGTTGTGACCATGCTATTGGACATCCCGAATGGAATGCAGTTTTCCACGATCTTTGTAATTTCAGATCTGTAGAGCAGTTGTCGTTGGCTTTTCCTTTTTCTTTGCATATATCTTTTTTCTAAAGAAAAGCTAGTTGCAACTTGCAATTGAGTAGAACTGTCAAAATAGTTATTGGTAGTTTTCACCCATTGAAATTTGACCTTGAAGAAATGTTTGGAAAAAGAGTTATAGATAGATTTTGAGTACATAGGGGAAGCAGAAATAAAAAATCCAGCTTTTCTTCTTTTATAGTACTAGATTAATATATGTAATATAACAAAAATGTGCTATTTATATTTGGAACTTTATTTATGTATGAAGTGGTTGAGTATCCCTTCCATGTTTTTTAATCTGTATCATATGTCCATGCTGATACTTCTTAAACTTGGCCAGATTCAGACATTTTGTTATCTTAGATGTCTCCGTATTCGTAGCCCATATTGGTGGGGAGAGAATATACACAAACAATTAAATGCTAATGATGATACTGGGTTGTAGTTCATAAACGCATTAGAACTCCTTTTCACATTTGCTTAGTCATACTATATTGGTATATTGGTTCTTTCTCTTTATCATCTACTCAATTGTAACGATTCCTCTTTTTGAGGAGCTCCCTTTTTAGAATGTCTTTTCTACTTCTGGCTGTTTTCTCCTCGACCAACTGTTTTGTCTGTATCCAGGAGCATTTATTTATCAAGTTCATAATAAAGCGTGTAATACATGTCAAACATATATTAGCTAGGTTTTTCCTGAGTAGTAGACATGCATTACCAATGGCAACAGATGAGTGGCAAATCCAACTCACATAGATTTTTCTCATTCTTTTGGATGATGATTTGCAGGTGAGCTCTTATTGTTCAAACAAACTCCATGAACTCTTAGCTGAGGAGTGGGCTAAAGAAGGTGACGAGGATTCGTGGAGTAAGAGGTGGGAGATTGCTCTTACTAGGGCTTTCAACAGGGCAGATGAGACTTTCGCAGACGGGACATTAGCACATTCCTTGGTTGGTTCAACTGCAGTAGTGGTAATTGTATCAGCCTGCCAGATAATTGTTGCCAATTGTGGTGACTCGAGGGCTGTACTCTGTCGAGGGAGTGAAGCAATTCCTTTGACATGTGATCACAAGGTCTATCCATAAATTTCTAATTTCATTTTTCCTTTGGTTATAGATTTGATATGGATACGTTTTAAAGTCAATTTTACTGAAAGTCTATTCTTTGCATTTTTTTCCTTTGTATGGGATAATATTTATTCTTTTATTGACTCAATCTGTAAGCTTTTATGTTGTGTGTGGTTTTGTGTGTGTGTGCTGTGAGGAGAGGTGGTGTGGGGAAGTTACTTTCGTAATTACATATTCAGCACCGCTCATTGCCAATTTATTGCATGAAAAGTTTGATTATCAATGTAAATCTTTTGTGGGATATTTCAAATGGTAGTTATTACATCTTATTTTGTATGTTCCTTTTCAAAAGCTTTGATCTGAGCATGGCTCTGTGACAATTGTGATTGATCTTGATTGGGAAGATTTTGGCATGGGTCTTGTGAGAGTTAGCTTTTGTAAATTTTGTAATGCCTGATACTTAAAGCAGCTGCTTTCCATCTTCTTTCTTTGCCGCCCCCTTCCTTTTGGAGAGGGGAAGGAGAGGAAACATTCGTGGGCAGCCTTATTTGCATTGTTTGTGATTTGGAGCAAGAAAAGTGAGAGTCAAAGTTTGAAACTGTAAAGCACTACAAACTTTCATTGTTGGAATTTATATTTTCCTTAGTCTGGTACTTCTTCTTCAAATTTATATATGTTGTTTGGAGTTTCATATTCTTTTATTTTGTAGGTAAATTATCCTGCTGTGTTCTTGCTATCTTTCCCATTAAAGCTCTTGCTCTCCATTCAATTAATGCACATGCAAACATTCAAATGTATAGTTTTACAAATTTTTATGACGAGGAACCCCATAGGTCAATTGTAAGGTATGTTGGGGGAAGTTGAACCTGAGCCTTCCAAAACCTTTGTAAATGTGCTGTCAAAATAAGTAATACTTTGATCATATATATTATGCTTAATATATTGTTTGTGCAATTTCAGCTTATTTGATCACTTTATGAAGAAACTTTGCCACTGTATATTCTTGCAGCTCGACAGAACGGATGAAGTAGATAGAATCACTGCAGCAGGAGCGACAATCATGTACCTTGGATGCCCTAGGGTTGAGGGAATTCTCAATATGACTCGAGCCATAGGTTTTCTTCTACTCCTATCGAAAACCAATAAATTATTCTTCTTTTTTTTCCTTTCCCCTTGTCCCTCTTAAGGCACAAGCAATATACTTTTCAACAAGTAGCACTTTTACTTGTGTTTGTGAATTGTTAAAACCTTAAATTCATTTAGTTTTGTGCGGCACTTGTTCTGCTCTACTGTGCTACCATAGATGTCATACCAAATTTTGACCTTGCAAACCTTAATCTCTCTTGTTTAAATCAAACATGTTCGGTCAACTTTTCTTTTTGTCGGCTCGGGAACCCTTATAGACAAGGTGTTAAAATTTTCTAAATATGTGTTTATTGTGTTTGGAACCATACAAGTTTCATCATGTAGAATGCAATATCGTTATACTGTCTTTGCTAACTCAAACGAATATTTACTGGGTATGTGATCAAAATAAGCAACTCACTTTGAGCCTAAATAATATGCATACTTATATATGTCTTTGATTCAGGTGACCGTGAGCTGAAGAAATGTGTTATTTCAGACCCAGAAGTTACTTTTACAACCCGGAGTGAGGAAGATGAATGTTTGATACTGGCGAGCGATGGCTTGTGGGATGTGAAGTCTAACGAGGAGGTGATGAGTTTCGCCCGCAGGATGCTGAGGGACCGGTGTAGGAAGTTGGTGACAGGAACCGATGGTTTGCTCAGCCCTGCCCAATCTGTTGCAGAAGATGTAGTAAGGGCTGCACTCTACACTAGTCATGATAATATTTCAGTAATCGTTATCGATCTCAAGAGGCCTAGAAGAAGGCCCCAACAGAGGGCAGCGGATGCTTGATGTTGATAGAAGTTCGATAAAGCGATGGACTACAATGCGCAGAACTTTGAATGAAGGTGGTGATGTCGAAAACATGGTTTAGAAATTTCGGAATTACAACGATTCGGAAAGTCCTTAAAATCATTAGTAATTCAACAGTGTAGTTTAGATATGTGGAATAATTCTCCAATTAGCCTTGCGGTTTCTTTTGCATGTTTATTAGGCGTATACAAGCATACAAATGTAGATCCTGGTGAGGAAAATGCTTGTAGATTCTGTAGTAGTTTGTTTATACCTTGGGTTCCTGCATAACTGTCGTGCTGCTCCGAGCGTTTTGCAGGTCAGCTACCATACCCTGAGGAACGAAGGAAAAACTCTTGAATACGAGAAAATTTTCTCAGGTGTAGCCGATTGTATACTACCTCCTCACATTCAATGTGTGTGACAGAGGATGTATACGAGAATTTCTCCTTTGGAGCAAAGACTGTATGTTAAGTCTTCGGTTCTGAGATGCGTATTTCTAAAAGAGAGTTGTTATTAGCACTCAAAAGTATCCGTCATGCCTTCCCTCTTTCTCATTAGGGAGGCGTGTAGGAGGATTATTTTGGAGTGTCAATAATAGCCTCTTTCTTGGATCACGTTCCTTTTTATCAAACTATTTTTACTAAACGACTGCACATATATCGATAGATTTGGCAAAAAAAGTCGTGTCTCGTCGAGTTTTTTTGGATAAATTTGTGGCAAAAGCAGCAAAATCATCAGCAGCCATATAGTTCGGTTGCTGCTTTAATGTCAATAATCTCTAACCAAAAATGGGATTCGTAATCGTTATGCTGCAAGAGAATAGAAAGCAACCTTAAAGCAAAGCTTGTGTATGATTTCATGCATCAATGCCCACAAAATTTGTATTATTCCACATTCTTGTTCAGGAAAGAATTATATTGAATTTGAAAAGATCCAGTCTCATTGCACTCCCATAAATTAATACACAATCATCCGCGACTTTTTTCAAAGATTTGAACCGTCTATATTTTAATTCACTATACATAGATCCTTCATAAAAAAATATAGACAAATCCAAGATCGGTAAGATATCTAATTGCAGTGAAGAAAATATCTCCATTAAGTAGGATTTTGGACCCTCACACTTATTTGTTGAGGAGAAAGTAGACTAATGGTGTTTTAAAGAAATACTAAAATGAGTATCATTTAATCCAACGGTCATATGGTTTTTGATTTTTTGAGTAAGTTTTTGGTAGAGATGATGTGACATCCTACATCAATTAACGGAGAGTGGGTGATGTGTCTTATATGTATATGTCCACCTCCATTTAGCACTAGGCATTTTGGTGGGTTTGATACCATTCTGTCACATCCCAAACCGACTCCGCCGTAGCACAATATTGTCCGCTTTGGGCCACCACCCTCACCAGTTTTATTTACCCAGGAAACTCACGAGCAACTTCCCGGTGGGTCACCCATCATGGGATTGACCTAGCCCAAACTCGCTTAACCGGAGTTCCGATGGAATCCAAGCCAATGAGCTTTCCCAAAAAGACCTCGTGCTAATTGGAGGTGAGCATGTACATATAGGCACATCACCTCCTCTCCGTTTAGTCGATGTGAGATATCACAATCCACCCCACTTAAGGGGAACCCAGGCGTCCCTCGCCGGCACATGCAGTCTTAGACGGTAGAGTGGCACTAATACCATTATGTCACATTCGGACCGGTTCCGTCGTAGCAATATTATCGCAGGCCACGCCCTCTCGATTTTGTTACGGGAACTCCACGAGCAACTTCTCAATGGGTCACCCATCTTGGGATTGCTCTAGCCCAAACTAAGCTTAACCCCGGGTTCAATGGAATCGAAGCAGTGAGCTCCCGAAAGGCCTACGTGCTGTTGGAGGTGGGCATGTACATATAAGGCATGTCACCCCCTCTCAGATTAGTCAATGTGGGATATCACAATCCACCCCACTTAAGAGACACAGCGTCCTCGCCGGCACATGTCTTGAACAACGAGTGGCTCTAATACATTGTCACATTCGAGCCGGCTCTTGCCGTAGCACAAGATTGTCAAGCTTTGAGCCACGCCCTCACGGTTTTGTTTCTAGGAACTCACAAGCAACTTCCTAGTGGGTCACCCATCTTGGGATGCCCAAAGCCAAACTGCCACAAAACCTGAAGGCTGTGAGTCGAGCCAATGAGCTCCCAAAAGGCCTCGTGGTAATTGGAGGTGGGCATGTACATATAAGGCACATCACCCCCTCTCCGTTGGTCGATATGGGATATCACCCGGATGATCTTTGACAATTGCCTAAAAGATAAGCAGTTGAATCATTAGAATATAATGTTGGATGTAGAAAGACATAATATGAGTTCAAATAAAATTTCCCAATAATGTTTTAGTTGCCGAACAAGGGTGTACCTCAAATAAATATATTTAAGAGATCTCTCAAATGAAGAGTTGATATATTCCTTTCTTGTCAATAATAGTTGAAAAATATTTACTTGGTTGGAAATATTTCAAATAATGAACCTTATAAAATTAAGTAATGTGAGACGGTGAGACCTCACAAATGCAAGTGAATCTCCGCTTCTGTTTGCAGTGTAGTTTGTAAAATGTGCCCAAATAGTTTTTTATTCAAAGTTTACCTTTTATTTACTCACTAATAACCTACTTCAAACGTTGCTAAATGGGAAACATTAGAAGGGGCAAAATTACCTATTACCTTAAATTTGATTATGGCATAAATACATGCCCCGGTTGAAGTAGGGCTGGGAATTTTGTACCGAAATATCGAGCGAACCAAAAAATACGAGAACGGAATACCGAAATCCCGAAACCGAAATACCGGTGGTTCGGTCCCGATACCGAAAAATACCGAAATTTCGGTGCACACGGAGTTGGGACGATATTACTATATATTCGGTAATACCGGGCAGACCGGAGTGAAGGAATTTGATTCTCAATTGAAAATGCAATTGAAGGAATCTTCGGTGAAATTGTTGAGCACGATAAGTCCGATTCCTGTGCCGGAGTCGAATAGTGCGCAAGGCTTCCGATTTATCCACAATTCCGCAACCGCCAAGGAAATCGAGAAAGAGGCAACTCCGCCAAACCATTTTGGAGCCGGAGGAGAGCCTCAAACGGTTGAATGACGAGATCGAAGCGATTCAAGATTTTTGGGAAGACATCTCGGAAGCGGTGATATATGAATCAAATTGTGAGAGATGTTTGAGAAGTATGCAAGGCGCGGGAATTGTGGAGATGGATTTTGGAATTGCTCCTTCAAGTTTGTTATTCGATAATAAAGCCATTTCGAGTGAAACAGATCTCAGAAGTTGGGAGGTATTTTCCTGGGTGAGTCGGGTATTCTGCAGCCTTAAGAGCTGAGAGAAGGCATTTTCGCGGAAGCTTGACGGAACGGAATTGGCCTCGAGAAGGTATTGTCCAACCACATAACTTGGATGGGTGATAAATTGGCCATTGAAGGTGCAGAGCTTCCCAGGACAAAGATTGCTTGAAAGATCAAGCTCTTGCAAGACACGCAATTGACCATTTCGGGGTTTTCGCCACCGAAACCGAACCCGAAATTTTCGGTATCCGAACATTTCGGTTGATTTCCCATTAATCCCCATTCGGTATCGGTATTCGGGATCGGTATTTCGGTTCGGTTACGGCAAACCACCCCTAGTTAAGAGGACGACGAGCGGAGGGCCCCCGACTCCCAACCTTGAAATTGGTTCTCCCGATCATTCTGCTAGGCAGGTTCAATAACAATTCTTCATCAGGTTCACTTACGAAAACTTTGTTACTACTAATATCACATTTTGCAGAAGCCATGCTGAAGGTGTTGAGTTTATTGAAGATTATATACTTACAAAGAAGCTATGGAAGGTCTTGATTGTTACTACATGAATTATTTTCATGAGCATGCATGCAATTGCTAATTAGATTTTAAATCTGCTGAAGACAGCTGTCTACAGTACTTAAAGGTTGCTTTTGCATTGTGGTTTCACAAAAATTATATAGTGCTCCGAGTATGATACTCCGGATATTTAATTATTATATTTTATATTTTATATTTTTAGATATTTAATTATTAAATTTAAATTTTTGTATTTTTAATAAAGATAGAACCATTAGATTTTGGTTCCATCTTTATAAGAAAGAGAAAAACTTGGCTCTTCAGGGATTGAGGAGAAAATTCTCCTTAAAATACTTCGTGGCCTAGAACTTCTTGTATGATCGGAACAATTCATATTATAAATCACTATGTACGAGATAATCTACGCAAAAATTAATTAAAACTAAAATTGTTTAGTTATCGAAATGTATAAAAACGGATGAACGAGTCCCTTTATTTGCTATAATTGATTTACTAAACGATCTTAGTTTTAATTGATTTTTATAGAAATATTTGCACTTAGTAATTTTATAATATGAGACGGTTTCCGATCATAAACAAGGAGTTCTTTGAATAGGCCACGAAGTATTTTAAAAGGAACTACCTTAGCCTTAGCAGGCCAAACTCTTCTCTTATAGAAGACAAGCCATCCAACACTAACATCTATTGACTTGTCTATTCTTTGAATTTTTATGAAAAAATTGATGTCAACTTTAATCTTTTACTTTTGCTGAATTATAATAAACTATATTAATTATTATGTCATTTTGCTGATGGTTGATGCACTTTTTTTAAGGGATTTTGATAATCTATCAATTTCATGAGGTAAATTACATTTGCACCCTCTAGTTTTGGGTACGGTGCAATCATACATCATCTTTAAAACATTGCAATGTTCTACACCAACTTGTGTTTTGGTTGCAATTTCATACATTCGTTAGTCAAACCGTTAATTTGTCCCGGATTAAATGATGACGTGGCAAATGTGGGGCCCACATTTTCTTTGATGTGGATGTCAATTTTTGAGCCATGTGGATAAACAAAAGATAAATTACATTTTACCCCCTCGACTTTTCGTCTAATTTCAACTTCATACAAATCTTGCAATTTTGATTTCCATACAATGACTCTCTATTTCATACCAAGTTCATACAATGGTCTTTTTTATTGTCGATTATACGATAAAGCTATCACATTAGTATTAGACTAAAATGTTGTGCCATGGATCAAAAACCATTCAAAAAATGAATAAGAAAATAAATTTGAAAAAAAAAGTTAAAATACTAAAATGGGAGTCCGCCCTTTCGCTTCTTCTCCGGCCAAGTGGTGTAGTTGCTCATTACGACGTTGAAGAAAGATTGAGGCGAGGTAGGTGTAAACTTGTTCTCTGTCAAGCTCATAGGGATCTAGGTCCCTTAATTCTACGGTTGTTGGAGAAGAAGGAAAGGGTGGGCCCCATTTTAGTATTTTAACTTATTTCAAATTTATTTCTTTTATAATGAATATTCATTTTTTTTAATTATTTTTTATCGTGGCACAAAATTTTGGGGCCCGATCTGGCTCGTGGAAATTGGCTGGCGACCGTTATGAGGCAGTATGAAAATAGAGAGTCATTATATGAAACAAAAATACAAGATGTTGTATGAGATTGAGAAATGAACTTGAAAAGTTGAGGAGCAAATGCTGGTATCACTGTACATGGCTCAAAATGTTTCATCCCATGTCGAAAAATGTGAGCCCACTTGTTACCCTGCGTCATCATTTAGGATCCAAATCTTGATTTGACTAGCAGTGTGTGAGAATTGCAATCAAGCACGAAGTTAGATAATATGTTTGTCAATGTTTTAAAAGATGATGTATGGACCAGCAATTACGCGAGGAGTGCAAATATAATTTACCAATTTATGCCTAAGCAAGCATTGATCATGTTCCAAAAGTGGGATTCTTATAACATATGACGGGAGAAGTGATTGGAAAGGAATCACAATCTATGCCAGCTTAAAATAACACAATCATATTCTGATCACCCACCCAATTACCCCATCAGCTTTATAACCCTTTAAACAAATAAAGCAGATACAAAGTGTAGATGTGATGACCACGCATCTTGCAAAAAAACAAAGTTGAAGAGAGAGAATTGTAATACATCTCTTTCTTCTCAAATTTCTAGCATACACCGGTATATAATATATAAAGAAAATTTTTATTGTTAGATCTTTAATCATTAAATTCTGGCCACACATTTAAGTTATATAAACTCAGTCAGTGGGAAATCTTATTAAGGGTCAGAGGCACATGCGCCCCTCAAGTTTGTGGAGTTGGGAAAAGGTGGTATGGTTTGGAATCAGGGGCCCACTTAAATAGTAGTTGTCTTCCGCTGCTCGATACGTCGAATAATAATTAACTACCATCATCGCAAACTCCATCCCTCGCTCCTTATCAAAATCATCAGGAGGTAGATATAACACAAAAACTTTTAGATGCATGAGTATTTGGAAATAGAACAACAATCGATGATAATTTTATTTATCTTAATAATTAAATACGAAGAACAATGGCGTTATATAAACAATACGAAATAAATTTAAGAAAAATGAAGATCGAGGCTTGCGTACCTTAATGTCAGCAGAAGCAAATTTCGTCCCTACTCTGTGCTTGTAGTTCGATGGACGTGTTGCTTCACCGATTCAACAGTCTAAGTCAAAATTCCATCACTTAGGAAAATTGACTTCGGCGAATATAAGTGTGGTTCTCTCGGTAGGATGGTTTTGGTTTACAGGATTTGAATGCGAATTTCTTGATACTTAAATGCCATGTGAAATGGATGAATATATAGAGTATGGATACGCATTCGCAACAGGTATGAGAATAAGGATGTATTTGTTTGGGAGGTATACATTTGGAAAGGATGCTTTGCTCTCTGGTGCTTAACTGCTTCAACCCCAGGACTTCATCGAAAGGATAGTCTGTTGAAGAATAAAATATTAAATCGAAATTTAAGAAATAATAATTAATTAACGGATTTAATTGTTAAGAGCCGAGCCAAGACCCAAGGCCCATCTTTTGACAATTAATTAATATTAATTATATATATTAATTAGTAATTAATTTTCACATCCCAAGCCCAAACCGAATTGAGCCCAATTTTTTCCTCTCCATGGTTTCATTACTCCAATCACTTTGTAAGAGGTACAAAGCCTTATAAGAGTAGGAACTTTTTGGTGGTGATCAATGTGGGACAAAGTTTGGAATGTATTACTACTTTCAGGCTTATCTCAACAATACCCCACATTTGAGTTGAAATATCATTCAAACCCCACTTCACTTATCACACCCCACATTTGAATGCATATGTTAATGCAAATGTAAGCTACTAGGCTTGTTTATCAAGGCGAGAGAGAATAGACATGATGTGCATCGGGAAGTGTCTTTTGGACTTGAACTTACCCCTAGTGAAGCATATCGGGTTTTACTTGGTGACGCGAGTGGATGTAGAAGATCTTGAGCATTTCCTGAGGCGATATGAGACAATATGTTACGCACACATCATGTACGCACACATTTATTCATACGGTTGTGTTCATTTTGGTCTGAGCAGTCCAGTTTCGTAGGAGCTTTAGAGAATTTAAGCCATATCAATTCTCATAAATGCGCCCCGTTTACTCACATATAGGTGACATTAATTAAGAATGATGCACTTATTATTCCTCTTGATAACAAGATATTAATGTCATTAAATGTATAAAACATAACCTTTCTAGCATCGGCGGACAACACACATTCATCATAAGAATAGGTATTAGTGTGTTCAACTATTGAATCAAACTCAACTGGTTGCCCTGTTGAACCCTAGACCATGGGATCTCCAATCGGCTAAGGTTAGGTTTCGCCAGTTTGATTCATTGAATTGGCTTAAGACCCATTCCCTCGATGTAAATAATATTTGCTCTCTTGGTAGGCCTTTTGTCAAAGGATCAGCTATATTTTTTCCTTCGACTTTACATAATCAATGGATATAATTCCATTGGAGGCAACTTCTTAAGAGTATTATGCGGGCCTTTGATGTGTCTCGACTTTCCATTGTATACATGACTTTTGGCTCTTGATTGCGCGACCATCTTTGTCACAATGTATACATATAGCGAGTCCACGGGCTTTGGCCATGTTGGAATATCCCCTCCCGAGAGAAGTTTTGCAGGCCACTTTCGGCTTCTTCTACGATGAAGTCGAGGCTATAAACTCAGGCTCCATGGTGGAGCAGGCGATACATTTTACATTTGGAGGATTTCCAAGATATTGCACACCTCCCAAAGTGAAAACATATCCACTAATTGACTTGGAGAGGTGGGCATGTACATATAAGGCACATCACCCCCTCTCCGTTGGTCGATATGGGATATCACAGATGATCTTTGAGCAATTGCCTAAAAGATAAACAGTTGAATCATTAGAATATAATGTTGGATGTAGAAAGACATAATATGAGTTCAAATAAAATTTCCCAATAATGTTTTAGTTGCCGAACAAGGGTGTACCTCAAATAAATATATTTAAGAGATCTCTCAAATGAAGAAGTTGATATATTCCTTTCTTGTCAATAATAGTTGAAAAATATTTACTTGGTTGGAAATATTTCAAATAATGAACCTTATAAAATTAAGTAATGTGAGACGGTGAGACCTCACAAATGCAAGTGAATCTCCGCTTCTGTTATTTGCAGTGTAGTTTGTAAAATGTGGAGTAGGCTACAATGCTCGCAAGCATTGAATGCTTACACCGATCTCACCATTAAAATGAGGGAGGAGAGAGGAGAGAGGGGGGAAAGGAGGGTGAGATCGGTGTGAGCATTCAATGCTTGCGAGCACTGTAGCCAGTCCCGTAAAATGTGCCCAAATAGTTTTATTCAAAGTTTACCTTTTATTTACTCACTAATAACCTACTTCAAACGTTACTAAATGGGAAACATTAGAAAAGGGGCAAAATTACCTATTACCTTAAATTTGATTACTAATATCGCATCTGTACGCCCGGGTTAAGAGGACGACGAGCCCGGAGGCCCCCCGACTCCCAACCTTGAAATTGGTTCTCGAGTCATTCTGCTAGGCAGGTTCAATAACAATTCTTCATCAGGTTCACTTACGAAAACTTTGTTACTACTAATATCACATTTTGCAGAAGCCATGCTGAAGGTGTTTAGGTTTATTGAAGATTATATACTTACAAAGAAGCTATGGAAGGGTCTTGATTGTTACTACATGAATTATTTTCATGAGCATGCATGCAATTGCTAATTAGATTTTAAATCTGCTGAAGACAATATTGTCTACAGTACTTAAAGGTTGCTTTTGCATTATTGGTTTCACAAAAATTATATAGTGCTCCGAGTATGATACTCCGGATATTTAATCATTAAATTTTAATTTTTATATTTTTAGATATTTAATTATTAAATTTAAATTTTTGTATTTTTAACTAAAGATAGAACCATTAGATTTTGGTTCCATCTTTATAAGAAAGAGAAAAACTTAGCTCTTCAGGGATTGAGGAGAAAATTCTCCTTAAAATACTTCGTGGCCTAGAACTTCTTGTATATGATCGGAACAATTCGTATTATAAATCACTATGTACAGATAATCTCTGCAAAAAATTAATTAAAACTAAAATAGTTTAGTTATCGAAATGTATAAAAACGGATGAACCGTCTATTTATTTGCTATAATTGATTTACTAAACGATTTTAGTTTTAATTGATTTTTTACAGAGATAATCTTTACAGAGTAATTTATAATATGAACGGTTCCGATCATAAACAAGGAGTTCTTTGAATAGGCCACGAAATATTTTAAAAAGGAACTTCTGCTTAACCTTAACGAGCCAAACTCTTCTCTTATAGAAAACAAGTCATCCAACACTAACATCTATTGACTTGTCTATTCTTTGAATTTTTATGAAAAAATTGATGTCAACTTTAATCTTTCTGCTGAATTATAATAAACTATATTAATTATTATGTCATTTTGCTGATGGTTGATGCACTTTTTTTAAGGGATTTTGATAAATATCCAATTTCATGAGGTAAATTACATTTTGCACCCTCAAGTTTGGGTGCAATTGCAATCTCATACATCATCTTTAAAACATTGCAATGTCCTACACCAACTTGTGTTTTGGTTGCAATTTCATACATTCGTTAGTCAAACCGTTAATTTGTCCGTTAAATGATGACGTGGCAAATGTGGGGCCCACATTTTTGCTGATGTGGATGTCAATTTTGAGTCATGTGGATAAAAAAGGATAAATTACATTTTACCCCCTCAACTTTTCGTCTAATTTCAACTTCATACAACATCTTGCAATTTTTTTCAGTTTCATACAATGACTCTCTATTTCATACCAAGTTCATACAATGGTCTTTTTTTCTGTCAATTCCTCTGTTAACTGCCTACGTGGCCGTATCGGGCCCCAAAAATGTTGTGCCACGTGGATCAAAAATAATTTTAAAAATGAATAAAAGAAAATAAATTTGAAAAATAAAGTTAAAATACTAAAATGGGGTCTGCCCTTTCCTTCTTCTCCAACAAGTGGTGTAGTTGCTCATTACGACGTTGAAGAAAAGATTGAGGCGGGGGTAGGTGGCAAACTTGTTCTCTGTCAAGCCCATAGGGTTCTAGGTCCCTTAATTCTACGGTTGTTGGAGAAGAAGGAAAGGGTGGGCCCCATTTTAGTATTTTAACTTTATTTTTTAAATTTATTTTTTTTTATAATGAATATTCATTTTTTAAATTATTTTTTATCCACGTGGCACAAAATTTTTGGGGCCCGATACGGCCACGTAGGCAGTTAACAGAGGAATTGACAGAAAAAAAGACCGCTGTATGAACTTGGTATGAAATAGAGAGTCATTGTATGAAACTAAAAAAAATTGCAAGATGTTGTATGAAGTTGAAATTGGACGAAAAGTTGAGGGGGTAAAATGTAATTTATCCTTTTTTTATCCACATGGCTCAAAATTGACATCTATATCAGCAAAAATGTGGGCCCCACATTTGCCACGTCATCATTTAACGGTCAAATTAACGGTTTGACTAACGGATGTATGAAATTGCAATCAAAACACAAGTTGGTGTATGACATTGTAATGTTTTAAAGATGATGTATGAGATAGCAATTGCACCCAAACTTGAGGCTGCAAAATATAATTTACCCAATTTCATGCCTAAGCAAGCATTGATCATGTTCCAAAAGTGGGATTCTTATCAACATATGACAGGAGAAAGTGATTGGAAAAAGGAATCACAATCTATGCCAGCTTAAAATAACACAATCATATTCTGATCACCCACCCAATTACCCCATCAGCTTTATAACCCTTTAAACAAATAAAGCAGATACAAAGTAGCAGATGTGACCACGCATCTTGCAAAAAAAAACAAAGTTGAAGAGAGAGAAATTGTAATACATCTCTTTCTTCTCAAATTTTCTAGCATACACCGTATATAATATATACAGAAAATTTTTATTGTTAGATCTTTAATCATTAAATTATGGCCGCACGTTTAAGTTTATATAGCTCCGGTCAGTGGGAAATCTTATTAAGGGTCAGAGGGGGCACATGCGCCCCTCAAGTTTGTGGGTTGGGAAAAAGGTAGTATGGTTTGGAATCAGGGGCCCACTTAAATAGTAGTTGTCTTCCGCTGCTCAATACGACGTCGAATAATAATTAACTTACCACATTCATCAACTCTATCACTCACTCCTTATCCAAAACCATCAGGAGGTGGATATAACACAAAAACTTTTAGATGCATAGTTGGTTATGGAAGCTCAGGACGAAGAAGAAGAAGAAGAAACATGGGAAAAGTCTAAATGTTTTAAGGGGAACGACACCGTTGAAAAAAAATTAAAGTTAGTCATTTTTTCTTAAAACAATAAAAGACCCATTAACCCTCCCTCCTCCTATATGTCTTATAAATTTGACCTTTCAACCTTTTACATATGTGATTTATTTATTTTATTCACTATAACAATATTGACCTAAAGATACAATTAAAATGACACAAATGGTGGGATGTACGTTAAGCACACAATATGTATAAGTTTGCCCAGTGCTCGACAAAATGCCTCACGTAAAAAAAATTGAAAAAAAATTTAGCCATGTGCTCACTATTTTTGGGATTCCACGAGGAACTACATGTTGGAATTTTTTTATTAGGTATTTCAAAATACAACTCATTAGTCAAAGCTTCATTGGTTACTTTAATATCATTCTTAATAATTTCATTTAATCCTATTTTCAGTTTTGTTTGAAAACCAAAACTGATGCAATAAAGGGGTTATAACACCGGGGTTTTCAATTACATTTGTAATGCCACCTTAATCACCTATTTATTTTGGCCAACTAATTCGTTTCTTGGAGGTCTTATCTTTTTCTCATTTTTTTCTCTATTGCTCTAATCTATTGTTTTTTTCTCTCCACTCTTGTCTTGATCGGTCATTCTTGATAGGGCTATTATATTGTTTATTTTCTCTTTACCAAAGGAATGAATTGAGCTGTTCACTCGATCCGAGTATTGCGAGTGTACGCTTATAAGGGTCATAGGTTGTTGTATCCTGGAGAGTATGGCGCCATAACCCGCTACACCGAGACATTGTCTCCGAGGGGCGAAATCTACTCTTAAGGACAGTGAACTTACACGCCTCAACCTTTAACGTTGTCATATTCAAGCATCGATGAAGAGTGGTTCCACACTTTATAAGATAAGTATTTTGATGTTATTTTGTAGAGTTGATTTAATTTGTTATTGTAATGAAAATTGTAGTATACTAATATTTATCTTATGTGATTTTGTAGGAGAAGTAGCATCGTCATCGCCACATATTTCCAACACTACATCCGCCACTGCTTAGTTATGCCCCCCATGAACTAACTTTCTAGTTTCGCCCCTGGCTCCAGTGCATGTCATACATTGGAATACAGTCGAATTTTCGCTTTCTTTCTGCTCACTTTGGTGTGGCAGAGGAATAAAGGGAGAATCTCTAGTTGAACACTTCTTTCTCATTTTAAAATCTTGCTGAAATTGAAATGACAAGTCCACTCAAAGGTGAAGTTTCTGCGAAAAATCCTTGGTACAACGTATCATCAAGTACTACGAGCTGATAACGGTTGATATTAATTAAAAAAATAATAAAGGTGATTATAATTAATAATACAAAGTACTAAGGCAATACCTAAGTTTGTCTGATTAATCATTATTGGGATATTGATGATTCTCTATCCACCAAATCCTTTTTACTACAGTAATAAGGATTCTATTCAGAAATATTTTGACAGGGTAGAATGTTAATTATATCATAAATTTTAGAACAATAAGATTTTGAAGCTTTCATTTAATATAAATGTGATGAATCAATACCCTAGTAGAGAAAATTAACCAATTAATCGATCTAATTAAGTATCAAAACAACGTTCGCTTTTAATGCACGCATAGTCACACAAACTATAATTGATTAATTAGTGCAGCCATTTCCAACTAAACTTTGCATTTAAATGTACTTGGGTGAGAGTGACACATCCCGATCCCGGAACGCCAGGTGTCGGGAAGTGCTGGCCGACACGTGTTAGGTGACGAAAGCCATTTAGAAAGATTTAAGAATAAATAAGGAAAATTGAATTAAATAAGGATCAGAGTGCACGGAGTGTGCGGGCGGAAGAATAGTAATAAAATAATAAGTGGTGAACAGAGTAAAGGATACAAAATAAATACAAGAGTAGAGAACCCCTACATTGTCATACCACCGCGTCTTGACGTCACAAGCTCCAAGCCAACTAATCCTGGAGGGGCGCAAAACATAAAACGGTGAGTGGGTCAAAAAGCAAAGTTTGATAAAACCGTTGTTTTCAAAAGTCTACTAACCCCTCGGTGAAAACAAGTATAGTTTGAGAAAATACGTCATACCCTCAGACATGAACCTTAAAATACTAATAATAAAAATACACGGGTACTCCCCGATAATGATTTACTGACATGCTCACCCATATGTAAACACACAAGTCCACGTGGCTAAACCACAAGGAACATGCTAGGTATAAAAGTAATACACTGAGTACTACAATGACGCGAGTCTAACGCTAAGCGCTGGTGCACAAAGTGCAGTCACACAAGTTCGAGTTGCCTAGTGCAACCTAGAACAGGCTAGTACCTACAATGGATCCAAAGCTGCGTAGCGGTACTGGTAGTGACTACTCCAAACGCCAAGGCTAGTCCTGGCCACAAGACTGAGTACTAATACATGGGGTGTTATACATCTACTGATGAGCAACAGTGTAAAACATGTATGGCAGTATAATACGAATGTTCTACCTCCAACAAACGTATATGATATGAGTTATGCTAACAGTTTGAAGAAAGCATTGAAAAACCATACGTACATATACATTTATCAAAACAAAGACCCACTCACTCACCTGTAGGTAGCCGGGTCGTAGCCCCTCCTGTCCTGGGTAGCCCCGGTAGTCCTCTGGATAGGTCTCACCTATATGAGATATCACTGTAATAATGATTAAACTCATAAAGGTTACTAAATAACTAATTAAATACACCTATCTCTTGTTTGCTCAACCAGGAGGTCCAAAACACCTCGAAAAATATCATACGTACTGCCCCTAGGTAGTACGCGTCGTCACGAGTCGCCTCGTGAAGACGGAATCGAAAAAGAGTCCCCACACGCCCCCACGCGCTGCTCAAACGCGGCAAGCCGCGGCTCCAAGCGCTGTCACACACGCGGCTCCACGCGCAGCTCACGCGCGGCTCCACGCGCGGCTCAGCCAAGCCGGTCAACGCCGGTCTAAACCGGTTTGCTGACGTCAGCAAGGCCGGTCTGACCCGGTTTGCTGACGTCAGCGCCTGTCATCCCTACCAAAACTCCGGTCGCCGTCGCCTGTCGCTGAAATCTGGAAATTTGGCCGGTTTTCTGGGTAATTTTCAAAGCTTCATAACTTCTTCATTTCAAGGCCAAAATGCACAATTCAAGTACCAAAATGAAGCTAGGAGTGAGGAGAATATTAATTTACCATTTTGGGGGCAAAAAACTGGCCAGAAGTGGCCGGAATTTCAAAGGGAAGCCACGGGTGCAAGGAGGCCGATAGGGTTTCGTTGTTTCTCGGCCAAACGTCGCCATCCAAGGCTTGAGCAAGGTTCCTGGGACTTCCAGGAACACAATGGTGATCAGTTTGAAGTGTTTTGGGTTCGATTTCACCGAGAAAAGGCCGAAGCACAATTTTAAGGTTCGTCGAGAAAATTTCTAGAAATTTGGTTCTCTGGTTTCTGGGTTTGCAGTGGTCTAGGGTCGAGTATCTGGGGTCGACGAAGATGATGATGATGTCTGCAATCTCATTTGGCCAAGAAAAATGGCTCGAGGGAAGGGAGGAGAGGCACGGGGTGCCTAGAGAAAATTGGTGAGGGAGAGAGAGAGGTTTGTGTTTGATTGCAGAGCCAAAAGGCTCAGGGCAAAGACTAGTAAGATCCACAATTTGTGGGATAGGCCACATGGGCCAACTGACATTTGGGCCCCAGCCCAACAACCCAAAACTGCTCAAAATTGAATTACGGGAAACGTCGAAAACCAACGCCCGTAAAATATTCGTTCGGATTCCGAACGACGTCCCTCTCGCGTCTACGCGTTCGTAACGACGAGCACAACAAGAAAATACAAAGGGAAACATCGTACGAGTTACGACGAAAAAGTCAACCGAAAGGTCAACCAAGGGCATTTTCGTCATTTCCCACTTCCGAAAATAAAATAATTCTAATTTTTGAAACGGGCTGTAACAGAGAGAATTCATACTATATCAAAGATAGATGATCTCTTTAGAAGTTATTGTGTTACATCGTAAATTTTCATAAGAAAAAAAAGAAGTTAAGGCGTGGTGACTAGTGTTTGATTCTCTTGAAAAAAAATAGTGTATGAGGTTCTGGGGTGGGTGTGAAGTCACTTTCACCCATCACAATCTGCGGAGACCTCCTTCCTAGTTCCTCCCTTATGGTAATTGAAGGGCATATAACTTAACTAGCTAGCCTAGGTCATCACATGAAGCTATGCATAATATGTGGGAATAGGTTAGAATATTTAGAAGCATTGTATGCTTACAAATCATTAACTATTAAAGGAATTTAACAATTAATAGTTATATTTGTGTAAGTATGAAATATTTGTAAGCATTATAGTCGGATTCTAATAAGTGATATTATTCTCTCTGTGCAACTAATTAGTTATAAGAAAGTCAACCGCAATGCAAGATATAACCTATCAATCAGGAGGATTTAAATCCTCAACTCATGATGCTACGATTGCTTTTTGGACTACTCGTATAATGTCTAACATAAGTCTCTTTCTACATAACACTATGTTATTGGTTTGAGATATTATCACAAAGACAAACTCAATATAGGTAAACCTCCTATCCACTGGCAGAACCACGTACGTTCAGGTTGCCATAGGCTATAGCCCAAGTAGCCTTTGGGGGAAAGACAAAATTTTACCTATATTTTTATGAATTTTTAAATGTAAGCCTAATTCTTTCAGTTTAATTGTGAAAAAGTTATATATTGAAACTTAAAATATATATTAAGTTTTACCTTTTGTTCTATCTCTTTTGTCTCATTTCTTATTCGTGTACATATATGTTTTTGTTTGAATTTTAAGTTACTATTACGGTTTGGTTGTCATTACTTGGTAATACGGTCTTGTTGTATTTTCATTTATAAGTGAGAGGTCTTAGGTTCGATTCTTACCAAATTATTATAGCTAGCCCATTGTAAGCCTTACCCCACTCCCCCACCCTTATGTAGATTTAAACATCCAAAAATATGTATTTGGATTATTTTTCTTGTTTACTTTTATACGGTTTGTCTACTCCCCCCCCCCCTCCACATTAAATCCCTCAGCCAGCTAAACTAGTAGGAGTCGGCCCAAAACGGAGAACGTCGTGGATCTCGGCCCAGTGATGGATTGTCTGATAGAGTGGCCGAGTCTTAGTTGAATAAGGACTACTTGAGTGATGGCTTGCTTAAAGAGTCTCGACTGACTCATCGTACATGGATTCTTTCTGAATGACTCGACTATTTATCCTTCAAGCCTCCGCCCTCGAGGAGTCTTTGATTCTCTTGCCGAACGAGGTCACTTTATTAGCCTTCTGTCACACTCAGAATTTGGTTACAGATCAGCTGAATCACTTTTACAAGAAAGACGCTCATTTCCTTTGAGTATCTTTCGTCTCATTTAGTTTGATACCAATTCTACAGAATTCCATATTTTCACTAATATAGTTGAGGCTATCGAACCCTGTGTACAAGATTTAGAACTTCATATTGATTTTGCATAACCTTGCCTTCACCACATTTGCTATTCGTCCAGCTTGAGCTCGGGCGGCCACTGGCACGCCCGCATCGCACTCAAGCCACTAAAAACGTAATTAGCTCTTAGTTACTTCAACTTGTGAGTTATGTAGGCACTATAATTTTTAAGATGATAGAGTGGCCGAAATTCTAGTTGAATAAGGACTACTGAGTGATGCCAAAGCTGGGATGTATTCGAGTCCTCGTTGAATTGGATTATTCAAGGATTAAGATAGCATTTGATCGCATATGGAGACTCGGTGTGGATGGTTAGGACTTTTCAAAGATCGGGATTGGTTTATGGATGAGATTTGAATTGCATGATATAATCACCCAAGTTCAAAATCCTAGTTCAAGTCAAAGTCGAATGAGATTAGATGGTGATAGAGTTTCTAAGTGGATCAAGATTTGTGAGAACAACACTATAAATACGTTAAACATTGGCAACAAATCAACTCAACACACAAATCAACGCTCTACGCGAAACCTTCACACCTTTTTGTGAAACCGACTTGCCAACCGTCGACACAAATTCTAACCGGATATACGGTTTCGTGTTGGCAATGACTGGACAACGACTGAATGGATACGAGGTTTTCCTGGCTAAACAAGTGAAGGGGACCAACTGATAGACGGGAATGAGCCGTAGAGTTACTCTGCTTAAAGAGTCTCGATCGACTCGAATGTACATGGATTCTTTCTGAATGACTCGACTATTTATCTCAAGTCTCCGCCTCGAGGAGTCTTCTTTGATTCTCTTGCCGAACGAGGTCACTTTATTAGCCTTCTCAAATAAGTCACATTCGTAGCCCGGCACATAGACCGCCCAATCACTTTTACAAGAAAGACGCCATTTCCTTTGAGTATCTTTGCCCATTTAGTTTGGATACCACCTCGGCGTACCTATATTTTCACTAATATAGTTGAGGCCACGAACCCCGTGCACAAGATTTAGAACTTCATATTGATTTGCATAACCTTGCCTTCACCACATTTAAGTTATTCGTCCAGCTTGAGCTCGGCGCGGACTGGCACGCCCAAAAGATCGCCACTGGGCTACTAAAAACGTAATTAGCTCTTTGGGCTACTTCAACTTCTGTGAGTTATGTAGGCACTATAATTTTTAAGATGAACAGATATACTAACACCATGTGCATTATGAACGTAATTGCCTAGCCATTTATATTGCTTGCGTCATAATATGCGTCTATCTTTTGACTTTAGTGAAAATTTGTTGCTATAAATTCTTTAGTTGTCTGATGCATGCTGAGGTGCCCAATAAAGGATGTGAATGGGCGGCATATGCCCACAAAATGATAGATTTGTTTTTTTTAAACTAACATTTTATGGAAATATATGTACCTTTTGATTAAACAACACACTTCATACGTTGATGAAAGCAACGCAAAACTAGATCAGAAAGCGGAGAAAGGGAAGGGGAATATAATATATATTAGCGTATATCTTTTTCATTTGAAATTAGTTGAAGAATTTAACCGATGGATGCTTAAAGTAAATGTGTTATAATATTAGGTGGATTAATCATATTACCACATACATCATAGCAGCAATAGTTACATTGAAAATTTTCTCATAAAATTGAAAAGTGAAGGAGAATCAAATACATGATGTTGTGTTAAAAGTGTTGTTTTTAATTACTTGAGTTCCAAACTCTGTACATTTACATACAATATGGTTGAGAATATAAATGTTGACTTTAAGTGTATCTGTGAGGCGAATATTGGAGATTTGAGGTGCATTAAGCTCTATAATTAATTAATTTACTAAACACAATATTAATTTCAATAAAAATGAAAAGAATATATATATATATATATATATATTAAACAAGGACGCATTTAGAATTGGAATCTATATAAGCAGAAGCAGTCATTCCATTCCGGATTTAACATAATTCATAAACAATACTGATCATGTTACAGAACAGAATCAGCTTTGCCAATACTACTCTTCCAGACCCCAAAAAGTATCCAATTCACTTACACAAGTATATACATCTCTCTCTTCTGTCTCTCCCTCTCCCGTTTTTTATATAAACCCCTCCTTGCTCCTACAATTTGTACATCACACATTGTTCCAAAATTCCAACCTCTCTCTCTCTCTCTCTCTCTCTCTCTCTGCTAGCGTAGCTTTTCTGATATCCACATTCCTTCTGAAATGGAAAGAAACCAGTTGCGAAGGCAGGTTCGTCTCATGAGGCAGTCCCTCTTTGATCAGGTTTTTCCATTTTCTCTTTTTTCTTCTCTTTACCTACGTGTCCTTTTCCTTTTATTCATGTTTCCCAAGACATCCTTTTTGTTTATATTTTTATTTATGTATATATGACATGTTTTGTGGTTCATGATATTTAAATTTAGAACATCTTCTACCAAAATAAAACTGAATGACACTAAATCAGTAATTCCAAAATAGTAATATTTGTTATTACATCAACCCCAGCCTGCGCATGCATGGAAGTTTACATTTATGTAAAAATAAAACTTTTAAATCTTTGAGAATTTCTGGTGACTAATTAATCAGTCTTCGGGTTGTATATATTATAGGGATTTCTGGACGAACAATTTGTTCAGTTGGAGGAGCTGCAAGATGATGCTAACCCTAATTTTGTGGAGGAAATTGCTACATTGTACTACCGAGATTCATCTAGATCACTCCAAACCATAGAGCAGGCACTGTGAGTCAAATTATAATTATAATTCAACGTTTTAAATTTTTAAAGACATTATATATATATGTAATTCACATATAATGGTGTCTAATATATATGCAGACAGAAAAACCCTCGTGATTTTAATATGTTGGACAACTATATGCATCAGTTCAAGGGAAGTAGCTCAAGGTAATAAAATTTTCGATTTATTAATTTTAAAGGAAAGGAATCTGTTAGTATATTCTGTGTTGGCTTTTTACATGACAATATTTAATCCCAAACTAATTAAACGATTTTGTTTAATGGTGCAGCATCGGAGCCAAAAAGGTGAAAGCTGAGTGCCAACAGTTCAGGGAATACTGTAACGCAGGAAATGCAGAAGGGTACATAAGCAATCCATTTTCCATTAAAATTCTAATTACAAAAATGTATATATAAATACAAATTATATAGAGAATCTTATTCCCCAACCAATCAAATCAATTAGAAAAGTAAAACGAAAACGATAGTATATTCAGAATTTTTAATTTTCAGGGTAGAAAAAAAAGTTTAATAGTTTCATCATGTAATAAATATGACTTAAAGTTTTTGATTGTTAATTAAAATTAATTTTGCATGATGGATGAATGCAATTAATCAGATGTATGAGGACTTTCCAGCGACTGAAGCAAGAACAGGCAACACTGAAAAAGAAGCTCGAGGCTTATTTTCAGGTGACTCGATCTCAAGTTTTGGACTATTATTATTATATCAGGCTTTTTAATTAGTTGTATCCCTAATTAAAATAAAAGTGTGTATTAATGTCCCCTTTTTTTTATATAAATTTTGGCGGTTCAGATGGCAAGGCAAGCTGGGCCAATCGAGACAGCATGTCGACCCAAGTAAAGTAATCAGAAATTAATCAACAGCCATGAGTGATTGGTGGATTAAGTAGTACTACTTATGTAAACCTCCCAGCTTAGATTAATGGAACGTGTCTTATGATCCTTATGGAATAATATTCCAATTTAAATGTAAGCTAATGTTTTCAATGTTTATTATATCGATTTATCAAGAAATTAAAACCTTTCTTTTTTCGTCAATGAAAAGAAAATAAGAAAAGAAAACTATTTACCAGAAAATGGGCTACTACAAATGAGAATGGGCTTTACCATCGAGTTGAATCAATTTCACTTTCGGCTTTTAGGCCCAAATAAACACTCACTAAAGTTGGCTCCTCCCTCCTCTGTAAATGCTTTTAACCCAGAAATTCTTAGATGTAATCTTTTAATTCTGGTTAATAAGAAAGTTCGTTCTTTAATCCCACAATATTCAAACCAAATCCTCAATCTTACAAAAGTATTGAGCTCCATTTGGCTTGAAGAATTTGAAAGAAAGGATTTGGATTTGACAAAAACGCTAACTTCACTATAAAAACTTCGAAATAGATTTGAAATGACTATGCAAAGCATCACCCCAAAACAATTTTTTTTCTCGTCTCGTCCAAATTTTGTCATACATGAATTGTAATAATTCAAACAATAAAACTTACATTCAGATGTTGACTTAGTTATATTGGCTACAACGAATGTACTTTCCTTCTACACTCAAGTTCGAAGTTTCTTCTATATTTTATAATAATTTGAAGTAGAATATCTTTATATCAAAAATAAATAATTTTATCTCATGGTGCCATCTGAATTCGTAGATTTAGAATGACTCAAACGGATCCAAAAGAATTTGACCAGGAAAATATAATAAACAAAATTGCTCTTGTGGTTAGAGCATTTATGTTCAACCCATTACGTCTCGAGTTCAAATTCTCCCTCTTTCCTTAGTGTAGTTTAGAGTAAGAATATCGTTTGTAATAAATAAAAGGTTATCTTACACTCCTTCCTAGGGGTGAAATTTTTTGTCATTCTACCGTACCATCCGAATATATATATATATATATATATATATATGTAAATAGAGTCCGGTTCTTTTAGACTCCAGTGATTAAGAAAATGGTGGTCACTAACCGTTAGATCTTAATTCATCGGTTGATGCTCATTTAACTGTTATGTTGTACTTTTTTTTATACTGTTGGATTAAAATTTAATAGTGAATTACCACCATTTTCTTAGTCACTAGTGTCTAACCAGACTATATATATATTATATTTAATTATTTATTTATATATAAAATATGAGTTCGGATCGTCGAAATAAGCCAAATCATGAAATCCAAGATAAAAGCTTTTCTTGTACCCAAAAAAATAACAGAGTGACGTGGTTAAAGAATCCGAGAGCTCACCAAACACTCTCTGCGCCTCGTCGTATCATATATAAATACCGAGAGGAACAGCGTCTCCTTCCCTCCGATCTCTCTCTCTCCGGTCACTCGATTTTAGGGTTTCCTGATCCTCTCTGCAACTGAAAATTTAGGGTCTGGAGCTAAATCTTAGCTTCCTCATGCAATCCAGCCATACAAACTCCTTCATTCAATTCAAATTTTCAATCTTCTAGGGTTCTGGTATTCCATTTTGTTCCGATTACTCGGCTATTCTATATGTAAGTGCATATATATAGCTTGCAATTGGGAATTTTGATTTGGATTTTGTGAATAAATTTGCTGCGTTAGGGTTTTGATCAGAGGGAGTTTGGCAGGGACGTAGTAGAATTTGGATTTTTTGTGGTTGTGGTAGATTGTTTGGTGCTCGAGAATTTGCTCAGCTATGGCTTCATACCGGCCGTTCCCACCCCAATCGTCATTTGTGCCACCGCCGAATCAAAACCCTCTACCGCCAGCACCACCGCCACCGCAACAGCGAGGCAATCAGTATAACCAGAATTGGGGATATAATGCTAGTAGTGGTGGTTCTGGTGGCGGCGATGGGGCTGTGCCCGCGGCTCCTTCTTCTTCGTATCCTCCAAATTACAATTACCAGCACAGTAGTTATGGCCCTCCAAGAACTCAACATCCTCATCCACCACCACAATACAACTACCAACCACCGCCTCCGCCACCACCCGAGTCTTCATACCCACCGCCACCGCCCCCTCAAGCTCCTCCAGCGGGGCAAAGTAAAATTCCCTTGCAGCCTCCACAAGCCCCCATGTACTACCAGAATTCTCAGTATTCACAGTATAGTCACCAGCCAATCCAACCTTCACAGCAGCCACCGCCTCCGCTCCCACCACCTTTGTCCCCGAATTCTTCGGTGCCACCGCCACCACCTCCCCCCGGTTCACCTCCACCACCCCCTCCTCAAAGTAAGGATAGTGGGGTAGATAGGGGTTCCCATGACAAAGGGGCATCCAGGGAGACGTCAGTGTCCGGGAGGCGGGAACATGGGCATTTGAATCATGGAGTTCCTCCAAAACAGCAGAAGCCCCCAGTTCCTTCAGTGCCAGTGAAGAAAGCAAATGGGCCGCCTGGGAGAGTGGAAACAGAGGAAGAAAGGAGATCAAGGAAGAAGAGAGAGTTTGAGAAGCAAAGGCAAGAAGAGAAGCATAGGCAGCAGCTGAAGGATTCCCAAAACTCAGTTTTGCAGAAGACGCAAATGTTGTCTTCTGGGAAGGGACACGGGTCCATTGTGGGGTCGCGAATGGGGGAAAGGAGAGCTACTCCATTTTTGAGTGGTGAGAGGACTGAAAATAGGCTAAAGAAGCCAACGACATTCGTATGCAAGTTGAAGTGAGTATGTTAACAATGACTTGCCTTTGTTTGAAGAACACAAATTTGCTCTATTTTAACTTAACTCAATCTTTTCCTGTTTTATTGGAAACTGAATTCAAACCTTGATATATCAATAACGATTTGATAATGTGTTGTTAACTCAACTTCTAACAGTTTAAGTTTAGTACTTGTTGATTCATTACGATAGTGGAACATAATGATCTTTTCAGCAATATAACATGTTTTAAACTACTGATGGTATGCTGCAATGAATCTCATATATCCTAGATGGCTGAACAACGTTCTTTTAGTCTACGCCAAAGAAAAAAAGAACAAAGTGTTTTTAGTTTGAAATAGTGTCCGTTCACCACTTTGTATTTACTCCTATGATGACTCTAATTAAATTGTATGTTCTTTCAAGATTCCGGAATGAACTTCCAGATCCTAGTGCACAGCCAAAGCTTATGTCTTTGAAGAAAGAGAAAGATCAGTAAGTCATCCCTTCTGTTGTTCAACCGTTAAAATTTATGCATTTAGGCTTGCCTGTGTTACGATGTGTGTTCATTGGTGCATGAATTTTTTGTAACCTTTGTTGAGGATACAAGAATGAGTAACTGGCAACATGTAACCAGTTATTAGAAGATAAAATCCAGAAAAGACTGGTGTGGTGGTGGAAAATAAGAGTCTAGGATTAGTTCATTTTTTTCAAGTTTTAGCACCCATACTATGGTTTAAGTATCATTGGGATTCTGGGACTCAGCATATTTGTTATTTAGTTATTGTTGAAGCTTGCACTACGGGAACCAATTACGATGGTTCAAATAATGACTTTATGACATGATCATCTGTTTAATTTCATAATCAAATTCAATAATTATTTTGTGGTAACTTTTGCAATCTTCCCTTCCTCCCCCAGATATACAAAATACACAATAACATCGTTGGAGAAAACATACAAGCCCAAGCTTTTCGTTGAGCCAGATCTTGGGATTCCTCTTGACCTACTTGACCTCAGTGTATACAAGTATCATACTCAGCCCTAAACTTTTTAATCAATAGTTTTGCATGGCATGACAGTTCTGAACATATGTTTTTTACTGGTTCAATCAGTCCTCCCCCTCCAAGTGTTAGACCACCCCTCGCTTTCGAAGATGAGGAATTATTGCAGGATGATGTAGCAGTGACCCCTGTGAAAAAGGATGGCATCAGAAGAAAAGAGCGACCTACCGATAAAGGGGTTGCATGGCTGGTTAAAACCCAATATATATCTCCTCTTAGCATGGAGTCTGCAAGACAGGTAGTCGATCAATGCTCCATTTTAGATGAGAAATCTTTCTTGAAATTATTGGTTAGCTATTTTATAACTATGTGCATTGCCATCTACAGTCTTTAACTGAAAAACAAGCAAAAGAACTGCGGGAAATGAAGGGCCGCAACATTTTGGAGAACCTCAATGACAGGTTGCTTTGCGCCTACCTACCTTTGTGATCGTGAAACTAATGTTCATTATTTATTAATTATTAACTAATTATATTGAATTATTTTTCAGGGAAAGACAAATCAAGGAAATTGAGGCATCATTTGAGGCCTGCAAGTCACGCCCTGTTCATGCAACCAACAAGAATCTATACGCTGAAGAGGTTCTACCTCTGTTGCCTGATTTTGACCGGTATGGAAAATTTAATTTTCTGTTTGAATAACATGATCATATAGTACTTTGGCTATCATACAGAATCCCTTTATATGCTTATCTATATAAGTAAAGTTATTATACGTAGTGGCAATGGATTAAGTCAACCTGTGCTGTTTATTAACAGCTTGTTATTTCAGACTCCAGACATTTTGAAATCAAAAGCATCTATGTTCATAAATGGGCATGCGTACATGCGGATTCTAGATATTACTTCAGTGATGACGAATCTGAGAATGAACAATTGGGCTGGTGGCTGATTAATTAAAAACCTAAAGCATTAAGAAATCTTATTGCATTCTAGAATATTCATATTAACTTGGGGCTGTTATTGATGATTCGTTTGTAATAGGTACGACGACCAATTTGTCCTTGCAGCATTTGATGGTGCTCCTACTGCTGATTCAGAAACCTACAGCAAGTTGGACCAGTCTGGTCATGATGCTTATGAATCAAGAGTGAGTTGGGGTTATGATGCATGCAATCAGTTTTTTGTCGTAAATTTAGGTGCTCAAACCTTCCATTTTCAATTTCTTGGACATGGCAGTCTGTATAACATTGTTTACAAGTGAAAGCCCCAAAATCAGTGAAGTAGAATATAATCCAAAAAACTAATAGAAGACCAACATAATTGTATGAATTAGGTTGGTTAAAGCTCTGGCAGACAAACAAGAAAAACTAATATAACCTGTATCCACTTCTGCCCCCCACTATAAAATTACCCAGGTTTGCTTTCCTTACCATATTTGAAACAGTTTTCCTTCACTTCCTGTTAGTGTGTTATAGCCCTTAGGTGGTTTCTTATTCATTTTGGTTGGGAGATAATTATTAATTGCATGCAAGTAACCTGCAGTGTGTTTTAGATGGTTGCATTAAGAGTTGCCTTTGTAGGAGGTAATCCTGTCAGGTGTCAGCTCACAACACGATGTCCCTTAGTTTACATGAATTTGAACCTTTATCTTTGTTTTTTATTCTCATTTTTACTGGTCATGTTACCCTCCAATTGAATGTATCTGTAGATTGAGCGGCGCTATTACTCTTCACTTCTAGTTCAGCTGAATCTACCTCCCATATGAATTGGCAAAAAAGAATTGTCTATTATGCTGCTTCTTTGTTTCTACTATCTGTGCATCCTCAAATATTACAACCCTGTTTTTGGAAGTTAAGTATTGTGTTACAGTAAATATTATGTAGAAACAATGTATATTTTCCTCGAATACAGAAGTTTTAATTTTCCATTGATTTTGGTTATTTTAGTTGTCATTCCGTGGGACTTGGTCTCCATATTATACGTTGTTGTACTTTGAATATTTTCACGTTTCTTCAGCATCCTATAATTGGCTTGTAATCTGTTATGATCTCATCCATTACAGGCCATAATGAAAAGTTATAAGGTAACAGGCGTAGATCCAGCTAATCCTGAGAAATTTTTGGCTTACATGGTCCCTTCACCAAATGAGGTAGGCATGCTTGTTTTGAGAACATTAGCATTAACAGTTCATAGGCTGCTCTCATGGCTCATATTATTTACTATTTCAATGGTGGCAGCTATCAAAAGATCCCTACGATGAATCTGAAGATGTTTCATATTCTTGGGTTCGCGAGTATCATTACGATGTATGTACCATGCCCACAGTTTTAAGAAGTTAATAAGTTAGCTTTTTTTATTGCTTATTTAATAACAAGCCTTTTTATGTCTCAACAGGTAAGGGGCGATGATGTGCATGATCCCACAACCTACCTCGTTTCATTTGATGATGATGAGGCACGCTATGCGGTATCCCCTCGAATTGATAATTTAATCTTTAATTATGCATGCACGTATTTTCTTGATCTTTGTTTTTGGAGAAAAACTGGCCAAAGTTTATCGTGGTTATAAATTTTCCATTACAATGCAGCCCCTTCCCACAAAGCTTGTTTTAAGAAAAAAGAGGTCCAAAGAGGGAAAAACCAGTGATGAGGTTGAGCATTTTCCCGCACCTGCAAGAGTGACGGTCAGGCGGAGATCAACTGTTGCTTCAATTGAACTAAAGGATGCTGTGGTATGAGAACCTACTTGTTGAAATTTTAAATTTCGTTGGGATATTTATGGGGTTTTAGTCATCGAATGGTTGTAATTGCATGACTTGCTGCTGTTTTCAGGATTATTCAAGGGGATCTGTATCAAAATTGAAAACAAGAGGCTATGATGTTGAAGATACCCTTGAAAGACCACAAAAGATTGCACGACACGAAGATATGGACGAATATAGTGGTGGGGACGATGATTTATCCGATTGATTTCTCCGTTGATGTAAATGTCGCTGACTGTCATGAAGGCTAGCAACTTATTTGGGATCTGCCCAAATTGCGATCGGATGTCGATGCAAAGTAAAGGCGAGTTCGAACTCATTTGACAGCTTGTTGTCGGGATGTCCGTCCATTCGAACTTCAAAACACATTTCTCCTTGGATACCATGCAATGGTAAGACGAAAAAGAAACCCTGTAAAGAAGTTAGACGTGTTTTAGAACGTTTTGATTTGAGTATAGTGCTCTCGAGTTTATCCAGAAAAAGAATAGGTTTTCGCAGCAGTTGTAACTCGTGTCTTTTTACTTGATTAGGTAATATGGTATCACGGTTAATATTGTTTAGATTTTCCTTTGAAATTCAGCAATAAATTGTGTGCCTACATGTTCTGTTGAATATCGATTTTGTTATGAATATATTTCCATTCGTTACAGTTAGTATTCTACTGCACTATAGTATACATTGCATTTTAAGCGGCACTCGTAAAATACCCTTTGATTCTCGAGCGCTCATCTAATTGTTAAATTTTTCAATGTATCACTCTGCATTAATGTTCTCTTTGAGGAATGCTTGGCTCCTTAAGATTAAAGACTTCTTCTTCTTCAAGATACTTAGTGAGAAACTTTATGCTTATGATCGGAGCCATTCATATTATAATTAGAGTAATTCTCACTTCACTACTCTCAACTATCGTAAAATTCATACTTTGCTATCTTTAATTTTTTTCGTCTAACTTTCATATATAAAGTTTGATTTTTTTGACACTTTTATACTTCCGTTAGTCTATCCATCAAGTGTTCCTTTAACTGATGACATGGCAAATATGTGACTCACCAAATTTGTGCCACATGTACAATAAACATTAAAAATTAATTAATTAATAATAAATAAAAAGAAAAACATTACCCTTTTCTCTTCTCCCTCCCTCATTGACTCCACTGCACATCCACCTCATCTCTTCCACTTTAAGCCCCTCTGCACCAAACTCCTTTTTAACTATTAATTTTTCAATTTCTTTGAATTTATTGTTTTATTTTTTTTTTCTTTAGTTTTTTAATAATTTTATATTTTTTAGTAGACCAAAATCCTACCACATCATCAATTAATGAAAAACTTGACGGATAAACTAACGGATATATAAGTGTCAAGAAAATTAAACTTTAGGCATGAAAGTGAGACGAAAAAAAGTAAGTGTAGCAAAGTGCGAATTTGACTATACTTAAAGATAGTAAAGTGAAAATTACCCTATAAATTACTATATAAAGATTATCTCTACTAAGAATAAGGTCGTTTAGTCAATCAATTATAACAAATAGAAAGACAATTCATAATACTGTATCCGATCGTGGTTGGATGTCCGGAAGCCGGCTGAAGGTCCCAGAGCTCAGATCGTGGCTGCATCTGGGCCCAAGAGCTGAGCAAGCAGTTGCGCCTAATTGGGAGGTCTCAGATACATGTATAATGATGTAGAACTGGTGAACGAGAGAGAGCGGTACTCTGCGCTCTTGAAAGTCATCAAGCACTCCTCGAAGCTAAAACATTCATGGAAGTGAACCGAGGGATTTGTATGTCGCCCCCGAATGACACTACATATTTACCGTACTCAACAATGTAAAACATTCTACAGAAAACTAAGTTGCCTCTTCACATAATCGCCTAGCTACCAAGAGAACTACGTTATGTATTCGAATATCTACAACTACTCAAACGCTCGAGTATGAAATGTTTTACGTACAACAATGAGCGATCCCCACATGATAAAACGATAAAAGCATTGCATGATTCGATTTGTGGAGCAAGCCCTGGGAAAATTTGATGGCCCTGTACCGTTCTTTATATTCATGAAGACTTGTTTTACGCAATTGGTCCCCTGTTCATTGTAAATGGAGACCAAGGGAAGTGAATGGATAAATTTACAAAAGGAGTAACAATTCTATTTAAGCTAAAACAGTATTTTGGTTTAAAGCACCAACCATGCTCGTCGACACCTAACAGCTTCCTGACGAACAGCCCTCTTTGGATCATCAAGAGCCTTGGATATTGCTTGTAGTACCTGAATAAATAGTGTATAAGAAAAACGCGCGCGCACACACGTCGCCCAAACTATGAACAAAATGGTAATTTTCATCCATGTCAGACAGATCTAACAAGTTAGCAGAAATTTGGCATCCTATGAACAATGATCTGCTCGCCACTAGATTCTAATGAAAAAACACCAACTAACCTGTGTTCTCATGGGAAAGATTCTTGCATAGGGCAGCTCAGACGTTGCAACAAGACACTGAATTGCAGTCTCTCGAACAAGCTTAACATGTAAAAGAAATATACATCAACCAAAACATATAAACGTCACTTCTAGTCTTTTGGCTTGTTCAATTATGGTTTTATTCACAGTATTTAAGGCTACAATAAACCGGATAACGGAATTTAAGGGGGAAATAGGGCGGCAAACTGAATCTAAAAATCATGGCAGTTAATAATTAGATGCCTGAAATAAAGAGATAATTGGAGTAATGATCCCTGAACTTTAGCTCAATTGGAGCTTTGGTCCCTGAACTAAAAATTCGTGAGTATTGGTCCCTGAACTTGGAATAATGTGGAGCAATGGTCCTTTTGGCTAACTCCGTTAGAACTTCTATCCATTTTTTGCCTCTTTAAACCCTTTATTCTGAATGGAAGTTCTAACGGAGTTAGCCAAAAGAACTATTGCTCCGCATTATAACAAGTTCATGGACCAATACTCACGGATTTCTAGTTCAAGGACCAAAGCTCCAATTGGGCCAAAGTTCAAGGACCATTGCTCCAATTTTCTCCTGAGAATAAATGCTGAAACAGAAAAGGTGCAGCCGCAGATTAGAGCATAAGTGAGCAACAAAAGAAGATATGTTACCATCATATGAGGGTAGCCAATGAGTCTGGTGAGGCAATTAATTAAAATATGTGCATTCTCTACGACAGTTCCTTGTCCTGCATGAACAAGCAGGAAATGAACACTAGAATCAGGTGAAGAGTTACGTAAACAGAGGCAAAGGTAAGCAGTCATATCAGGAAAAGAATATATAAGTAACATATTTAACATGGCATTACGGAGACATGGATAAACAAACGGCATATGTACGCACACGCACACAAACAAATGTAGCCTGCAATGACGTTGGCATTACCCTTTTTATCTGTCAATATTCCAGAAAGAACTAGCAAAAGACTGTATAGCTTGTCTTTATCCAGAATATCCTCACTTAGCACGGATAATCCATCCAACATTATTGGCATGAGCTGTAAAATTTGTGAGGTAATGTCACAATTCCAAGGTATAAAATGTCTTTAAATGTAATTATTTATTTATTTATTTTGTGATTACCTTCTCGGCTTCACTCAAGATAGCAATTAACGGGGCATTAGATATAAGGTGTGCAGATACCCGAAACAGCAAAGATCTGAAAAAAAGGCAGTAATTTGAGCATAATAAATATAAGAATGCCATTAATCAAAACTTCAAGCTCTAGCTTTAAAGAAGTCAACACAATTTCTCCAAGCCATGTGCAATATAGGATAATGTGTCTGTACCTGGATAATGATGAATCAGACTTTATTATCATAGACTGCAGAATAGGCATCACTGAAGAGAAAAACCGCTGTTTGTAGAGTGGCCGTGTTATGGCATGAAATTTTCGGTTCAAACAAACTTCAGAATCACTCATAAGAATGTGAAATGCATCTGCAGCGCTTCTCATCACAGAATGCTGCTCGTAACTGTTTTCTAAACATTGCTGTAACTCCATGGCATGCTTTCTGCCTTCTGACAGTATGCACTCCAAAAAAATTTTGGTTACATCTTTTACTTTTTCATGACCAAGTAGAAGCAAACCTTTTCCTATCCATGCAAGTCCTACAAAGGCACGGACTTGAAGCTGTTTATTGCTCGAAAAACCAAGGCATAGATCAGTAAGACTCACTTTAATGCCATTACTTGTTCCAGATGTCCTCAAAACTCCATTCTCATTGAAACTCCATATATTTGTTCTGAAAATCATATCAATTGCTTCTTCCAGGGTACAGTCATTTGAATTTGCCGTTTCCTTGGACTTTGTACCCAATTTATTGATCACAGAACCCAGTGCCTGAGCTGCTGGAACACAACCTTTAAGAAGGCTTGTCATAAACAAATGCAATAGTCCTTTTAGATTTGCTATCTGCGTTTTTGGATGCACCGCTATGATTACTGATGCAAATAGTGAAACAATCCATTCATCTCTATGAGAGAATGTGTCTATCTGCTCAGAAACGTGCAATTCTTGAAGTTGGATTGAAGAGGTTGCATCCATGGATTCCTTAAACGGAATGGATATGTTTGATGAAAGAACACTGTAAGCCTTGTCGATTATAATCTTCTGGCTTTCATCTGAACAGCTCCCAACAGCAAGCTTCATTGCCATCATCGTTGCATCAAGAAGCTCCTGAAATGAAATTAAAAATATTATTGGATTTCTTGGTATAGCATTATAATCTCTCTTTATCAGCAATTACTGACTCCAGGTTAGCAGTGTCAGAAGGAGCTGAAAGAAACTTCGAGCATATTGTTTAAACATCATAGCGAGAATTGATATTTTTATAATTCTTTTTTTCCAAGAAAAAAACTCCACTCACTTCTTCCTGGACTCGAATGTTAAAATCTTTACAACTTTCAGCAGCATTCCAAATATTAATGACAAACCGCAACTGAACTTCCTCAAGACCTCCAGTTTCCTTGATCCTGCGCCCATTTTGACATAAAGCTTCATGTCAGCGACAGAAAAAGCACAGAAAAGTGGAACGACAAAGAACGAAAACACAATACACTGGGAGCCCAAACACTTTGTGAATTAAATCTCATGAATTCAACACAATGCCCTCCTCCTATGTGCGAAACTTCAACTTATTTATCACTTTTAAGTGTTATTAGAAGAGAAACACAAATATGAGACGGATAAGTGAGGTGCAGTTTTGCTTGTGGTGGAAAGAGGAAAGAGGGGAAAAGTCAAGATAGTTTTATAGACTTGCCAATTATGACTCTAAGCGTGTTACGAACGAAAAATGAAATTTTATCTATGCAGGTCTAAGTATTCACCACAAATAAATAACTAATAGAAAAAGTATGATGGGTCAATAATGTCAGGAGCAAATAAAAGAAACTAATTAGGAAAGTACCCTCCACATGCCTGAAACATGATCCTCCTATAGAATTTGCTAAAGACACACATTGCCTGAAGCAAACATGAAAGAGGCACAACACAATTCACTTACTGATACCAGTAAGGATTGTCAGTACTTCAATGACTGACGAAGCCAAGATTTTCCAAGGGAAATCTAAGAAAATCTTGACATTAACTGTTAGCAACATTATTGACAAGTTACATGATATTTGATTATGGAACGTGATTTTAACAGAATAGAGGGGGCTTCTCTTTTATACTAGTTTCATCATTCATTATTATCTCCACAATTCTTAAGCGGTCACAAATGTTCCCAAAAATGTTCATGAATGCTCCTTTGTATACAAAAAGAAAACGAGCAATATCACTCTTCATATATCTAGAATGAAATCTATGAATTACCAAGCACCAAAAAACAAGGTAATCAAATTTGTGAAATTGCTAGGTTTTGAATTAATGGTTGTTGAACTAATAGCGCAACGAGGAAAACTGTTGAAAAACCAAAGAAAAAATTGTCTTAATTTACAGATTGGTTATTCGGGTAGAAGAAAAACATACCATGGAAGAATCTTATAACAGTAGCATTCCAAAAGTTGAATTGTCCTTTCAGCTGAATTCAATTTTCCATGGACCTAAGCAAACAAAATGCAAAGAAAGGAGTCATTAGATAAGAAGAGGAGAATTTCTTGAACATATAGCCTGAAGCTAGGACTGCTCGCCCAAGAACAAATGGAACAACTAAAATAAACAAAATGAAATGCCCACATTTCTTATATTGCATCCACAAATACAGTATGTTAATCATGGACGAAACAAACTGGCTACCCCATTAACTTCAATGAACTTTATAAAGGAATAGTTTAAGTATGACAAATACAGAATTATAGGTGGAACATACATAATCAGATAACTTGCCAACTATGGCCTCTTCAAGCCCTTGAACAATTTTTAGCATATGATTTAGCCCACTTGCACCAATCTCAGAAACTGTCTCCAGTTTTAGTGGAAAAGGCACGTTGAAATCATCATGAGACACCAATGAAACAGTCTTTTCAACAACAAGGTCTATATAGCTTAGTGCCTTCTCGGACTCATGACATTCATCCACAAATGAGCCAATGTGCACTAAAGCCTTCAATGCTAGTTTCCATAGCAATGTCTTGTTGAAATCCACTAAGATGATTGACATGAGTACCGTCAGAATATTCTCAAATATAATTTTTGATATTGGCAAGAAATCTCCAGGGAATGTAGCCAGCATCTGTAAACCCTTCACTGCATATCAATTTAATACAAAAGGCACAATCAATATAGTTGGAACTGGCACTAAAATCTCATATTTAATCATATAAATCCGTGGTCACTCAATTGGGAGGCAAATCAAATATAAATGAAGAGAAGATATTTTTTCCTTAATTTTTTCTATCCCAATTTTTCCATACTTATAACTTGTTTGCACAATATGTAGTGCAGGTTTTGCAGGAAGCAGTTTAAATAATTAAAAACTATGTTGAAGAACATCCTAATATACGTCTTAGTAACCTTGTTAGACCTAGCACAGGCCGAAAATAGAAAAGACACAGCATGGAACTGACTTCAAAAGAACAGAACTTTTCAAACACTTCAGTAGATATTCAAGAAACTGGTCATTCTAACGCAAGATTCTTGACACCAGACGATATGAAAAATGTCACAAGTAACTGAAAAGTTCTCGCCTACAGCCTACAGATCTAACCAAGTTGGTGTAAACAAAAGAGGTGTAGAGTGCTCAAAATGGTGCTGGGCTCCCCTAGTCATAACACTACGGTCACTACCTAAGGCGTGCCTAGGTTTACATATCTCAGATTGCAATTATTAACTCATTACAGTATATACATCTTGGTTATCAACACATTAACTAGATAACAAATACATGTCCACACAGAAAAGCTTTCTACAGCACAAGAAACCTAAAGCATTCACCTGTGAAATAAATCTCTGCACCATGAACTTCATTAAGATATGTGACCAAGGAAGAACAAAAGGCAATGATTAGTGAATCCGCAAAGCTCTGAAGCATGTAGCAACATGCTGCATGTGTAGTATCAGGCTTCGGGGCAAGGTCTTTGAATCTCATAATTAAATCTCTGCATGCCTCAATGAGTTCCACGGAGAGATAAAGAGCTCCAAAATTAAATATTTTTGAGGAAAAAGAATTCTCATTAAGAGTGGAATCCCCAGATGAATTTCTCACAGAAATCTCGAGAGTGTTCATTAGGCGAGGGAAGAAACTTTCAAATACACTTTTACAGGAAGCCGCAGAAGTCTTTGTTATTATATAAAGGATACGACCAACTGCATGTAACCTTTGCTTGCCTTGCAAAGGAATATTATAATTTTCATAACTAGCGATGGAGTTGAAAACTGCATTTATATCTTCATCACGAACAATTAAACTTAGAAACAAAGCCTCATTTTGCATGGTAACCTTTTCTAGAAGCATTAGAGCTTCTGTTGCAACTTCATTCTCTTGAAAGCCAAGACCATATAGTGGTTCTGCAGTAAAGGATATAGCAGGCTTTTCCAAAGAATTACTTATGGCATGTTTCACTGAAATCCAAATAGTTTCAGCATGTTTTGCCATTCTGTCAGCTCCATATTTAGCTGTGCAGTGGTTAAGATACTTCAAAGAATCAACCTGCGGGCATACAGAGCAAATAGCAAAAGTATAGTTTTCAATGAGGCCTTTTCCCAAATCACAGTGAAACTAGTTGCATCTGATACATAAAGGATAGAGACGCATTCAAATTGCACCAAACCTTTGCTAATGGCAGAGATGAAGAAAGTTTCTCAAGAAGCAGTGGAATGACAAATGGCTCAAATAAAGGTGCGGACGAGAACGCTGACTGCAGAAAGAACACATATGGCTTACTTAGTGAGCAAGAGAAGATCATATAGGTAGTTGAATACATAAGTAATAAATAGCTTCAAATGTCACGTGGTTTTGTTGCCACCTTACTTAATTGTCGCATTGGAAAAGCAAACATAGAGCAATAAAGGACAAGTTTCTTGTACGCACCAAGTACAGTTTTCCTTCTCTTCGGATGCCTTAATTTTTAAAGCATACTTTTAGAAAGGTAGAAAAGCTATTGGTTATTTCATATAATATAAAGCGTCGGGGTGTACACTTTCAACATAGATGGGGAAAAATTTAGACAACTATGCTAACTGAGATGAAGAACTTAAGACAACAAGGCTGTGAATGATTAACTTCACATATGGGAAAATAAACTGCATAGGGAAATTTTCCAACCCAGTAAATTATCCTATGCCAGAGCTACCTGTAAAACCTGGTCAATCATATAAACTAAGTTGCAAGCTTTATGTTTACTTGAGCTCATTTACAATATGAAATACAGGCAAAGGCTGGGTCCTGACTCACTTTTCCCTGCTCACTCAGTTTTTCTCACTCTTTTAATTAATGTGTTTTCAAACTCAAAATTCAATTGGTGAGTGCATTGCAGCTACCCATATATTTATATATATATATATATATATATATAAAATAAAAAACAGAAACAGAAAAACTATTCAGAACTGCTTTACAATTCTATCCTGTTCCAGTTACAACTTCCTATAATTATTGTAAAAGTAATAGAGAAAAAGCATTCTCACGTGCACTCAGAGTGTTAGTCCAAGTCAAGCCATAACCAGTTACAAGGAATGATCTCAGCCTTAAAGAACATTGTATATTAATATGGACATATAGCCATCAGCCACTATCAATTTAATCAGAAATTTCATGTGTCAGCAAGCAATGTCAGGAACAAAAATCAGAAGAAATCGGCATAGAAGCTGTACCCCCTCGTAAAATGAACATAACAAAGTTCAGAATCCAAGAGAATTATAGCATTGAAAAATTTAGGCAAAAGAGGGGCTGAATCAGTAACAGTGAAAGCATACTATTAGTGCTTTACCAAAAGGAAGAAATAAAAATAAACAAATCATACCATTAGTGCCTTCGAGAGGTCATCTCTTTTCACATCAGAGTCCTCATCTTTCAGCTGGACAAAGCATAGAGGGGGAAAAAACCACACATCACATATCAATGTAATCAAAGAGTATAAGATTGTAAAGAACTGAACGGCAACATATGGCTTATGTAAGAAAACAAAGAGATAAGTAATCTAAATCCTAAGTCAAAGGGGGAAAAAGTAACCAAACAGAAAACCTCATCGGTGATTATCTTTAAGGTATACCATTTGATGAGACTGGAAATCATAAATCTGGATCATTACTGTCTAATTAGAAGTTGAGCTTGTGCATAAAGATCAACATATATAAGAAAGATTATTTTCATTTTAGTGTTGATAAGTTGATTAGTGCAATATGGCATGGATGATGATGATGTATCATTGCAAGAAACTGATAGTGAATATGTCTTGAATATTTTGGAAAAAGTCTTTAAGCAAAAAGAAATCAACGTAACCTGAATAAATAGTAAAATGAATCACTTATTAAGGCAACCCACAAAGTTTTAACTCTCAGGGGCAACATGAAATCTCAATAACCCACTTGTCTCAGCACTTAAGAAGACATTCTAGTTGAACAGGAAACATCCCACTGGTAGAAAAGGCTTACATGCATCATTAATCATTTCCAAGAGGTGGGTTCAGAGAAGGCCAAGATATGAAAAAGTTCCGTCACGTCTTATACATAATGCAATTTAAGAAACTAACTTTAGAATTTTCATATGCATAACGCTAAGGAATAGTTTGCACGTGCACAAACTTAAACTAAATAAAAAATTACGCAAAAATTGCAACCGACAGGTAAAACATAAGCTTACATGAGTAAAATGAATGGGAAAGTAACATCCCAATAATGTAAAGAGATCTTCACAAAAACTTTCAAGTGAGCCAGATGGGTCTGGATATATTTGCACCAGAGCCTCAACAATAGGAAATGTTAACATTAAGCAATGAGGATCTTTTTCTCCATCCATTGCTTGACAGATCCCATAGAAAAACGTTTCACCCTGTACAATGGAGAACAAACTGATCAACATGTAACCAGAATCACTGCAAAATGACGCATATCACTTTTCGGAAAAGACAACAGAAATCAGTTGAAAGCTTCATCATTTCTTTCTATTTGCATATGTGTGTGGAATGTTGATAGACAAATTACAAAATGGAAATATATATAAATATACAGCAAGAGAGAGAGAGAAAGCACAAAATGACCGAAAACTAACATTTGAATCTAGAACGATAGGCTTTCGTACATTAAATTGCAACGCAAAAGGAAACACCTAATTCTTTATGTATTATAAATTTATAATCAACCAGGCTTCAGGCGATAGTATCAGGTATCTTTCTTGTTCCCATAATTATCATCATATGTTGCTGAAAAGAGACAAAAACAGAAAGACAGAACACAAACAAGTTGAAGAAAGCTAGACAGAAAAAATACCAGTGAAGCAACTTCATTGGGATGGCTCACTAAAAGGCATTGCAAAAGCTCAAAGCAAAGCTGCAACAGAATTTGGAGATGGAAGTCAAGCAGTTTTGTTTTCAAAAAGTCATTGGCTACACATTTAACCGCCAGGAGTAATATTTCTTCATCAATTTCCTAGGAATTAAGAATGGCATCCACAATCCTACCTTTCTGTCATGCTGCCCTAAAGCTTGCACCTGTAGGGACTCTACGTAAGTCTGAGCAACAACTTTTGCATCATCAGCAGAGACCATTCCAGCATTAGCTTTCCTCCTCAGCAGTGCCAAGCAACCAATAAGTGCACCACGTAAAGCTCTCCAATCTGCCTGATATAAGAATGATCACTAATTTACTTTGGAGAAAAGCAAAAATACGACATCACAAAACAGAGTATCCAGAATAAAAGAGCCAACGCACCAGTCTGTCTGTGAAGAATCCTATCAAGCTATGAACAGTTGCAATATCTAGTGGTTTTGATGCCAGACCCGTTAGAACTTCTGCCAGAAGAAGGATACCTGAAGAAGGATACCATATCCCAAGAAGCTTTCAGATTTTGTCTTGGAATTTATCCTTTTCAGTAATAAGAAGAGAATTTACAGTGTCTAGGGAAAAAAAAATCTTGCAATCTAGGATTGTTGAGCAACACATTTGAGCAACTACAAACTTGTCACAGAAAGAAACATAAAAAGAGAACTTATGGTGGAATTGGCATAGATTTGTTTACATAATAACCTTAGAAGCCCAAGAATGAGAGGAGATTTTAGTCTGTTAATAGGCGACTGTGGCAGTTATTTGTTTTGGGTTTTCTTATTATGGGCTGTAGTCGTGGGTCATGAGTTTTATTTTATTAATATATTAGTATAATTAATTAGGGCGCATCACCTACTGCCTTTAGCTTAGTTTACTTGCAAAATAGACGTTTGTTTTATGGTTTTCCGTAAGAAAAAATGTAAAAGAGTTTATAACCAAATATACATTTTTTGAGATCCAATCCATACAGCGTTTAATGAATTAAGCATTCCAGTTACTGAAGCTGTGTGCCTAGTTTCTCTGTCTCTCACTTCTTTATGCACTGTAAATGTGGGTACTGTTTCAGACCCCAAAGTTTCTTCCTTCTCTTGACTATTTGTATCTCAAATAAAAATTATCTTTTTCTCTTCAAAACCGAAGAACCCCAAGTAGTTTGCACATTCTTTATCCCTACCAAAGAATTTTAGAAACCTCCCTAAAACCTGGAATCTGCATCTGCTGCCAGAAAATCCCAGCATCAATATCTCGAAAACCATCCATGTAGCCGCTTAAACATCCTCTTCTAAACCCCCTAGCCCAAAAATGACAATTTGTTTAACGTCATAGCCCTTCATATAGCATATGTGATCAAGAATTCAAATTCTATCCTACACGTCATAAACTTAGAACAGAAAACAAGAATCAATACCAATAATTATGAGAGTTAAAGAACAAAAACAATCTAGAGGAACATTACCGGATCCCGATATCATAATTCCCATAGCCAAGATAATCAACCCAAAAATCACCACTTATATCCAAAATCAGGAACTATCCACAATTGTATTCTTATCATCTAACCGAATCCAAGCAGCAGAGAGAGTCAATTACAAAAACAAAATTTGCTTATAAATCTTGAAGCTATTACCTGATACTAGATTTCGGTTCTCACAGGAAAACAACATATCATCCCATTTAAAAAGTTCCAAATGACACACCAGTTACCTCGAGCACGGATGACATTATCCGTAGTGGTCAGATACATCCTCATCTCTTTCACCTATTCAAAAACACAGAAATTAGCTATAACAAACTAATTAAATAAAAAACACAACAAAGAACGAAAATTTAACCGTACCAGCACTTCGATAGTTAAACGGTCATTCTTCACAAGCGTCGCGATCGAATTCAAGCTCGCAGCCTGCAATGCAAACACACTTTGAGCTTCAAAACTATCCAGCACTAATCCAAACTAATGCAAGTAGCAAAATTTGATTAAATTCAAAGCACCCAATTAACAAAAAAGACAAAAAGTTTCATAATTTGATTATAATTTCGATTGTTTAACGTTTGATTCCTTAATTTTTCCCAACAGTGAGGAACTCAAACTAGCAGAGAATTTTTGTTAAAAAATTGGAGGAGAAATTGAGCGGAGCATGAACCTGCTGGGAAGGAGAGCGAGACGTGTCGACGTACGACTCAATGTGCTGAATCAGTTCGGTCGGTCCGGCCATTGTTAGCGGATATTGAGATTTCAGGGTTTTAGGATGTTGAAGAAAGGGGAGGGTTTTTGTGGGTTTGAAACGAAAGTCTCTGCGTCGGAAGACTCTGGAGTGACCTAAGCACAAAGATTTTTATTTTATTTTTTTCGCGGTAAATAGTGGTTCTTTGTGAATAAAATCTAACAAATTAGTGAAAAATTATTTGGGTTTAGGGATTAGATAAAAACTTTTTCGCTAATTTGATGTGTATATATATATATATATTTTTTTTTTATCAATTGAGAGTTGGGTATTCAAACTAATTTGATAAAAACTTCTTGCTTCTTATATTGAAAAGAAAAATATCACTAGACTAATAGCTAGCTGTTACTAATTTCTTAAGTTTTAAAAGTGATATGTCCATAATTTTTTATTGTGGTTTACCATATTTGAATTCGTACAAAATACTAATCAATTTTAACAAGACTTCTTAACTTATCATATTGGATTATTTACTCGTGTTGGAAATAATTCCCTAGAACACACTTTCGTCATAAACATTTTTACTGAAAGTTCTTTGAAAATGTTAATATTAAGTGCATCTTTGCTCATCCTCTATTGATTACCATTAGATTAGTTTGGTTTAATTAATCTAAGACACAAATCTTGAAATTTAAATTATCTAACAACAATCAATGAGGGTGAGCAAAAATACACTCTAAATTGGGTCCCCTCTAAATTAGTGCTGAGAACTTTTGGTTATTTGAAAGCCTTTCTAGCTATTCATGTGTTTCCCGCTTCGAATATCCCTCCCTACAGTTTAGATTAAATAGAATATCACTCGAATAAATAAACTTTCTCGATCTTAATTTCTGATTGCTGGTTCATGAACAACACTGAGAGAGATAAGGGCAAACTCCAGTAGCCGCCAAAAGGCTTACAACAACGATGAATTTCCAATTTGTAAACCAAGAAATCTGCAAAATTACATGTGTTTCTGGTGGTTCGAGATGCTGTGGGGATACAAAATTACACGTAACAAGCTCCTTGTGCTTCTAAAAGATACATACGAACCACCTTGTACAAGCGAATCTGAATTTTGTAAAGATCATGAAACTATTAATCGAAAGCCACCTGCTAATCTCCGTCGACAACCTCATCCAATCGGTCAAGAAAACCTTTATGAGTTACAGTGTCGTTAAATCGAACCCCATTCATAGAAGCTGCTTCAAACTTTGTCCATAACTCCCTCTTTAGAGTATTCTCACCAGGATGTTTGCCCGTTCGAACAACGCTTTCAGCTTGTTTCCAGATGGGAGTGCTTTCTATCATTGCAAAGCCGCCACCTGCAGGCCCTGCGACAATAAAAATACCAAGGATTTGAATCAAACATGTCCAGTATGTTATCTGTGTGCTCACAAGTAAAAATAGTAAAGGAGCAGACGATGAGTAGCGAAAATACCTTGAAGACAAGATGCCTTGATTGGGTGAATGCCTCCTTGACAATCATTTTCTTTTGAGACAGAGAAATTGATTTGCTTATCTAGAAGACGCCCGGTAATTTGCAATTGTAAATCAGTAGCAGCATTGCCCGGAGACTTTTCATCATGGGGATCAAGTAAAACACAAGTTTTAGGAGGCGAGATGCACCATTCTGGTGATGATTCAACATGGTTCTTTCTAATTCCTGATTTGAACGGCTGTTGTAGCGCCAACAGCTCCGGATACCTGAAAGCCAGATCCCCAGAAGCTTCGCTGCCAGAGGAATCACTGGAATATGTGAATCCAACAGGAAACGGGGTGGACTTATGAACCGCGCGATGACCCTTGCGAGAGGACTCCGAAATGGGTTCGAGCACAACACATGATTTAGGAGGAGACATTTTCAGGCATGGAGTCATCACATTCACAACCATGGATCCCCCTTGTTCCGAAAACATTGGCGGAGGAGAAACAAACCCAGACTCGAGACTGCTTCCTGCTTCAGTAGCAACTGAATCAGAAGGCTTAATTGGAGTTGGCTTTGTTCCCACAAGTTCAAGCGAATCATCATTTGCATCTCCGAAAGTAGCATGAAACTTCGGTATCCTATCGACAGTACACGAAGTAATTCTCTCAAAGACTGATGATCTAGAAGGGACCGGGGGTCTGGATGACAGAGACTTTGATATGGGAAGAGGGGTAAGCTTAAACAGATGTCTCCCTCTTTCGATAGTGCAGTCGGCGCGCCAAGACACAAGGGGAGAAGGAGAGATTAAGGAGTCTTGTGGACTCTCAATCTCTACACTCTCTCCTTCGTCTGCAGCAGACTCCACCGGATCGGAGAGTGCCTTCTGAAACCTGGGCACCCATGGCTGCAAGCAATTGCATAAATTTGCATAAAATGCAGATGAAAAATGAAATTCAAAGATAAATCTATTAAATCATATGATGGGTAAGAATTTTGCAGACCTTCAAAGACGAAAGCATTTCGGACACCAAATTCGTGAAGGATTCGACTTCGTTGGTTGCTTTTCCTTGGCATTTAAATGCTTGCACAACCAATTCATCAATCTGCCATTCAATTTCAACACAAATCACACATTCTAACAGATTGACAAAACCCTAAAGAAAATGCAATTTTCCAAATAAAGACGAAAACTTTAACAATTTTGCTGTAATTTCCAGTTCTGTTTGTTGAGGTCGAGAGAGAAATTGTGTTACCTGGTGAGTTAGGGCAGAGAGATCGGACTGAACGAGCAGGAGCCGATCGAGAGCGTCGTCGTTTTGGTGCTCCTTTTCTTCTTTATCATGTTCTTCGACCCTAAGCGTGTGCGATTCCTTTTCTTTCTTCTTTGCAGGGGCGGAGGATTTAGAGAACCTTCCGCCGCCTCCGCCGCTGCCATGGTTGTTCGATATCTCCCTCAGCGCCTTCCTCACTGACCTCCCTTTCTCTTCGTTCCTCGGCATATCTCTCCTCCCGCTCTCTGTCTCTGTCACTCTCCTTTTGAATTTCTTCAATGCCGCTCAATTTTCGTTTCTATTTTTTGTAGTTATTGGGTCGAACACTATTTGATCCGGGCCCGACCCATTATACCCCAGCCCACCACATACATGAACTTAGACTATGTGTCCATACGGGTGGCGCGGATCGGTTTGATTCAGTCTGGCACCAAAAATATAACAAAATCAACTAGCATTCAACTGTTCGGTTTAGTTCTATTTTAACTAATATCACCATTAAAATCAAACCGAACCAAACAAAACCATTGCTAATCAGTTTAATTTGGTTTGGTTTGGTTGGTTTAAGTTTATTCCTCACACATTAATAAAAAAAAATGTCTAACATTTCAAGACTTTTAATTTTTTAAACATCTATATCGGTGGTGCTCATAGTAGGGTTGGCGATAATACTCATGACAACGACGGTGGCAATGATGATGGTGACAATGGTGGCGGTGGGGATGGAGGAGATGGTTGTGGTAAGGTGGTGACAATGACATGGTGATGGAAGTGGTATTAATGATAGTCATTGCATTATGGTTGGTGGTGAGGTATATCAAGTAGGAAAAATGAAATCAATCGAAGTCATAGAGGGAGAAGTTGGATTTGATATGACAATAAACTTATCATAAAAGCACACAAAGACAATCAAAATCTATTACTTTTTAAAATCTTCTAAAATCAATGAAATTTTGAATACACGACTTTTGTAGACTCACAAAAAGTTTATAATTGAATATCACAAGATATTCATAGACTTTTCAGAAGTCATAAAAAATCTTTATTTAATACAAGATGACTTTTGTTGACTCTTTAAAAGTCTATATTAAATACACTTAGATTTTATAATCAAGCAAAGTCCATCAAACTCCATATACAATATATCTCCTTAATAATATTATAGCCAGTGATATTGATATTCTTCTGCGAGTGAAAGATTGAAGAGTACCCGTAAACCTACAACAACATAACTCATTAGCTTGAAATGTCAAATTGAACAGGCTACAATGCTTACAAACTTTTTATATTTACACAAATTTAATTATTAATTGTTAAAAAAATTTAACTATTAATAGTTAGATTTCTATAAGCATTTTATGCTTGTAAGCATTCTAATCGGATAAAAAAAAAAAAGAGGTGTATCAAATTGAATCTAGACAAAATTCCGGACCAGATGTAACACAGCTCCATATTCTTTCACTCCCCATAGCCCAGTTCACTAACTCATCACGACAGTGCAATCCGTCGCGTCAACCCCACTCGCCATCCCGTACCAGAGAGTCACCATGTCAGGATCTTTGGTGGAAATCCAAATCCCGCAGCAGAAGTTCTACAGCGGAATCCAATTCCCGGTAGTTATATCTCCGCCACCCGCGGTTCCCTTCACTCTCTCCGCCCTGGCCAAAACCATCGAAGCCGAGAAACCGCACCTGGACGCCCAGCTCCGAAAATCGGGGGCCATTCTCTTCAGAGGCTTTCCCGTAAATACAGCATCCGACTTCAACGACGTCGTTGAGGCCTTCGGCTTCGAGGAGCTCCCCTACGTCGGCGGAGCCGCTCCCCGGACCAACGTCTTGGGTCGGGTTTTTACCGCCAACGAGTCCCCGCCCGACCAGAAGATTCCATTCCACCACGAAATGGCTCAGGTATATTCTCATTGCACGACACGTGTTTTATAAACTGTGGTGTGGTGTTTTTACGACATGTCGTTTTAGGTGCCGGAGTACCCATCCAAGCTGTTCTTCTTCTGTGAAGTGGAGCCTGGAAGTGGGGGAGAAACTCCGATTGTTCTGAGCCACATTGTGTACGAGAGGATGAAAGAGAAGTACCCGGAATTCGTCGACAAGTTGGAGGAGCACGGGTTGATATATAACCGGGTTTTGGGTGAAGACGACGATCCTTCTTCTCCTATTGGCCGTGGCTGGAAGTCCACCTTCTTGACCAAAGACAAGAGCATAGCTGAGCAAAGGTAAGGTATTGCTTCAAATTATACAAACTCTAGTTCACTTTAGCTGTACAATGAGTAATTTTTCAGTGCGATCGTAACACTAACACCATGTGTCATCTGTCACATTTTTCCAGTGTGATCGTAACACTAACACCACGTGTGTCATGGTAACGTAGTGTTACAAGTCCACCTAAAAATGTATATAAACTGCGTACAATTATAAAATGTATATAAGACGTGTACAATTATTAATATCTAAACTGCGTAAATTCTGAAAAGATAAATGATATAATTTGAGTGAGCTTGTAACACCATGTCAGCATGCCACGTAGGTAACATACACTCGTCTAATACGCAAATCAGATGAGCCCTCAATGTTTTGTTAAGATTTGAAGTTGTTACATCGATTTTTGAGCTAGTTAAGATTGAATTATTAACAGCTACGGAGTTGTACTACTAAAACTTTTGGCAGGGCTGCTAAGCTTGGCATGAAGTTGGAATGGTTGGATGACGGAGTGAAATCAATCATGGGACCGATCCCAGCCATCAAATATAACAGCACAACGCAGCGCAAGATTTGGTTCAACAGCATGGTGGCAGCATATACCGGCTGGAAAGATGCAAGGAACGACCCTGTAAAGGCTGTCACTTTTGGAGATGGCAGCCCATTGCCAGCGGATATCATCCACGACTGCTTGAAAATTCTTGAAGAGGAAAGCGTTGCCTTCCCTTGGTGCAAAGGTGATGTTTTACTGCTGGATAACTTGGCTGTCCTTCACTCCCGCAAATCGTTTACTCCACCTCGCAGAGTCCTCGCTTCACTCTGCAAGTAGTTTAGGCGTATCACGTATGTGTTCTTATGTCGTGTTAATTTCTCCCTTTTGGAGAGATCAGATGCTAATGCCTTTATATAGATATATGGCTTGTACAATCATATTTTAAAGAGTATAATGATATACTAGTTTTCATACAAAATCTTCATGTTTTATATACATTTTCGTTCTTTTCGTAACTTTTATCGATGTTTCCTTGAATTCGAAGTATAAATACTAAACGCTTTCATCCATTCGAACGCCATCTTTCTTGCATAATGGGGTGAATAAAGTTTGGTATAACAGAAAATCCATGTAAAAAGTAAGGCAAAAGTTAAACAACTGAAGTGAACTTATATAATTAAGCTACTGAAAGCTTACTTGTATTACAAGGAAACAACCCTTCCTCAGCTCCTCCGTCTAATTTTACATTAAATCAAAAATTTCCCACAAATGACACTACAAAGAATAAAACATGTAAAGGGGGGAAAAAAGGTGGAACGAACGTAAAAGGAAGAAAGAAAAGATGATGTATAAATACCACCGTTGTACGACTATATATGTGCCACTATACACACATAATGATACAGATAAACGAGGGGCAAAAGAATGAAACACTGTAAGGCATCCGGTTGAAAAGGAATTGCGGTTTCACTATCTTCCCTGAACAAGGCCACTGAATACCTGGCTGTTCCCTGCAAGAGTAGCTTCCCACTCCACTGAGGATAGGAGGATCTGTGACAGAGAAATCACGATTCCTTTCATGTCGGGCCGTAGGATGGGGTCTTCATCTACACATTGCTTTGCTATGATGGCCACCTTGCACCAACAAGAAGAAATGTGCACGTTACTGATGAACATTGAAATACGACTTCAAAATTAACCAATTTTTTGTTTTGTTTACTTTGACGATATAATTACTTGAGAGAGAGGTGTGAAGTATTCACAGCCACTTTCTGTAGCATGATAACTTGATAAACAAAGCTCAGGATGACATAAAATCAATGTCACATTTCCATAGTCGAACTGATGGGTCGATTCTAGTATAAATTAATTTCAACTTATAATTCTCTCATAGGTCATGATCCCCGTTCCTGCAGCTCATTAAAATAATAACTGCAACTTTTTCACTCAGATTTTCATATGAATGCAATTTATGTCAATTGTCATCGGAAAATTATAGCACTTTCTTGTATTAGAGAGGTACGGTCTTTAAAAGCACGCAAAAAATTCATCAATCTGTATGAGTTCAAAAGGTGATTATAGTTTACCTTGAACAGACAATCATGAGGATACAAGTCCATCATATTTGGATCAATGTAATCTTTCAAGTTTGATATACTCATGGAGTCTGGTGAAGTCCTAAGAGCTGTTTGCATCTGCATTCCAAACAAAAATTAGGGACGTCTCATGAAAGTAGAGCATTTAATAAGAAAGCTTGCAGAAGAAAATTTGAAACAGAAAAAGAAAACATATATGTGAAGTTGTGAACTGTAAATGAAAGAGAGGAAGAAGAGACGCAGAAAACCCAAAAGAAACCATGTACATGTCGATCTTTCAAAAAAAGATGCAAGGGCAAAGTACAAATGAAGGTGCAGTGGAGTGGCTAATAATTAGCTTTTACTTTCTCATTAATGTTACTTTAGTCGAGCACATAATTTTGACATTTTGAAGTAGAGATTGCTCTAACTTTCCATAAAATGAGAGTGCGAATTTTTGACTTCGAAGTAGTGAATGCAAGCACCGATCCTGGCTTGCAGTAACTCCACAATTCTAAAACTCAGTTAATCCAATTTTCTCTGTTTCGTCCTATATTTATAAATTATGTACTTCACGCAAATAAAATTGGATCCAAAACCAGGCATTAGAATATGACTCTGGCTCGAGCAGGTGAAGTCTCCTAATCTTCTCAAGATGCCAGCTATGAGCAGGTAAAATCATATAAATTTGAGTTGAAAACTACTCTTACAAAAAAATTTTGTTCCAGAGGATCATTATATCTTTTATCTATTTAGAAACAAAATTATGTCTCCCAGCAGAACTTACAATTGACACCAGTGAACGTCTTTCGGAATTTTTGGTGACTGTGCCTTCAGTTCGTATAACAGCCTCCTTTCCCGATATAAGCTCAAAAAGAACAACTCCAAAAGCATAAATATCACTTTTTGTAGTAGCACGGCCATCACTCAAGTATCTAAAGAAAGCACGAGGGAAGCAATTAGAACTTGTTGAAGACAAAGTGGTCAACTGCAAGTATGGTTACTTACTCTGGAGCCAGATAACCGTATGTACCAACAACTTTGGTTACAGTAGCTTCTCCATCACTTGTTTTACCAAAAATTTTTGCCAACCCAAAGTCTGAAATCTAAAACACAAAGACAATAAGTTCAATAAGTGAAACGTGCAAAATGTATAATGCACAATACAAAAGATTTCACTATACTATATTAGAACCTTTGCCCTGAAGGAACCATCAAGCAAGATGTTGCTTGTCTTGATATCCCGGTGGACATAATGAGTTTTAGTGTGCTCATGGATGTACTCGAGACCTCTAGCAGCATCAAGAGCAATCTGGACCCTCATGATCCAGGAAAGTGATGTGTGACCTATAAGTCAGTTAATTATTCACATCGATTAATAACATGTGCATGGCTCAATAATACAAAAGTAAACATAAAGCATATTTGTAGGTCCAAACTCCCAAGTCCATGACTCACAACTGACGTTTACAGATACGAAGTTCAATTTACAGAGGGTATGTCATGGGCACGAACTTAATCTAGAAAGTTTAGTGCAAATAATTTCAAAAGTGCTTCTCTTAAACGGATGTCCATCCTCTATTAAGAACGGACATCATTGTCAATAACATGTCACCAAAAAAATGTACCGACATGTTATTGATACGTTACTGACAATATCGATACGAATTTCAATAGGCCCAGCAACTTGTAGTGAACTTGGATCTAATTGTTTCAGGAAGTTGGGTTACATTACATATGGGATGGTTTAAAAGAAATCACAAATTTTAATAGGCTTTAACTTAAAGCAGATTACGGGCCAAAGAAAGACGCTGGAAGAGAAAAAAAAACAATGGACTAGCTTATGACATACACTTGACATAGCATTAGCACGTAACTTACCCTTGTTCTGAGGATCATGCAAATGGCTTTTAAGTGAACCTTTTTGGGCATATTCATATATAAGGAAGAGCTCCTCGTCACTTGCTGCATAACCAATCAATTCTACCTTGACAAAATCAAACCCAAATAGGAGTCAGAGTTCTGAAACATTGAAAGCAACAAACACCAAAACTACAATGAGACTTACCAGATTCGAATGATGAACCTTGCATAGAACTTTTATTTCTGCCAGAAACTCTTTAGTTTTTGTCGCAGTCATTCTTTTAATAGCAACTTCCTGGATAGAAATTAAACAGTTACCAACAAAGGTGACAATGGTGTGACAAGGAAACTTACTCTAGATGGTAAAAGCAAACATAAATTATGGGAATCAAAGTAGAAATCTGCAAACCTGCTCACGGAGGAGGCTATAATACACGGAACCATATGTTCCATGGCCCAGAAGACGCGAATCAGAAAACCCATCTGTTGAGGAAAAAATATCTTCATATGTGAAAACCACAGGCTTCTCCATGTCAAGTACATGACTGCCAATAGCTGCAACAAGTAACAGGAGAGGATCAGTCAGACATTCCAAGATTAAGGAGGAAGACCGCATTTTGGTATATATAGATTGGATAAAGAAGCAGATTACACACGCACAACCTGCCTTCTACATTCTCTTTTTTCCCTTACACAGAATACTTTAGAAAGGCAGAACTTTGTATTGAAATATGAGGAATAAAATACAATTTGAGATAAAATAGTTCAGACATTAAAACCTTTGGGGATAGTTATCTGCTGGCTGCTAGGATCTCCATTAGTTTGCTTCCAATCTGAAGGCGTGCAACACATGTACCTTCCTGAAGCACAGCAAAAACTTGGCTTCCGAAGAACATGAAACCTAATTTGACCATCAGGATCTTTTGAAGTATTTCTTTGTGCTTCAGTAAAGCAGCTTGATGACCTCAGGCAAAAATATAAAACTATGCCTAATACGATCACAACAAGAATGATCCCTAAACTCCCTACAATCCATAAATATGGAAGATGCGCCTTATGTTTCTCTTCATTTGCTGCAATCAAATAGTAAACAAGTTATTGTAATGATCTAAAAAATGTGGTAGTGTGCACTATGTCGTTCTTGAGTGGAAGAATCCAGGGGAATTTAAAAAGGCGGGGGGGGAGAAAAGAAAAACCAGAAAATAGAAAGAAATGCTGGAAAACCAGTTCAAAACCTTACCTGCTCATATTCTCAACAAACTAACAATTTTTTCGGAAATAAAGTTTGCAACAGAATTTGTTGCCAGTGCTGCTATGTATAATGTTGCTATAGTGTGTGGAAATGATTAGAGATGCATCAAAATTAAAAGTAGAAAATGCATCCCGTATGTACTTACATGGCTTTCTCAACAGTAATTTGAAGCATTAAAAGTAATAGAACACAATATAACTTAAACAACATTTCTTCACAAGAATCCCAATGAGATATTTGCATTGAGGATCTTATTTTGTTTCTAACCATGTTTAATTTGAGTCAAAGAAAGGCAGCATAAACTTGAACCTAAGTCTCTAAATAAAATCACTTTATCGTGTACAACCCCCAATCGTTCTGATTTTTAGGATCCAACTTTTCCTATGCATTAAGGTCAGCAAAACTTGATAATAAGACAATTACTTACCAAAGCAACTTGTTTTCACTTTTAATTTTATGTATATTAGATTACCAAAGCCAGCAGTTCACTGTTTCCAAATAAAATTATTGTAATTCCTCGTGATATATCAAACTATACCTGAAGCACTGGCATTGGACGGAGAAGGAACAGGAGCAGGAGAAATCGTCTCCAAAGGATAAGGCTCACCAGGAACTGAAGCATGATAAAAAATCGAACGAATAAGTCAAATAATTTATAATAATGGTATTTAGCTCTAATCATAATGCTGATTGGAAAGTTGATTGGAATAACAACCCAAGAACAGGAAGATCCATAAAAGAGATAGGATTGCATAAGAAATATTTAACAAATAATGATTTCCGATCAGCCGAGTTCTAGTGAGCATCGTCCATTCGCCTAGCAAACCAATGAATTTTTCCTTTTCATACCATAATTACACTTGATTGTAAGCATCAGCAGCAAATTTGGTTAAAGGTACAAGCATGATTATTTCACTCTTCCATTCGTATCTCATACATTTGTCACCACAGTTCTTTACATAAGTTTAACTGAATTGCATTTTCAATAACTTCGAACTAATCTAACCGAAAACCAGATTAAAATGGATGCTTTTCTCACATGTTTCCCAACAATTACACCCAATAAACACCTAACCACATTCTAAATTTCCAACCCAAAATTCAACACCTCAACTTTATCATACAAAACAGAGTAAATCATAACCAAATCACATGAACCGAAAAAATTCAAGCAAATAAATACTAACCTGAATTCAAAGGAATGTAATACAGAGCACCAACAGTCACATTATCAGGATCACTAATCCCATTCACCTTCTCAATGCTATCCATACTAACCCCGAACCGGCTAGCCAAAGACTCAATGCTATCCCCATCCCTCATCACATAACTCATCAAATAGTTCCACAACCCACTCGAGCACCCACACATCAGCCTCAACGACACAACGGCGCCGTACCGGGCCCGCCTAGTGGTATTGGGCAGAAAAGTCAGCCCACCATAGGCCTCCGTGACCATGTCATAAACATACCCATCTGCAGATTTCACAGTAAACGTTGTGTTGGTCAAGTAACTCTTGATCCCCTCCGCACAAGAACAGTTCTTCTTCACGAACACATAGCCCCGCCCGTCGCCGCCCTCAACCGTCACATCTTCCGGCAATACATCGAACATGCTCTGAATCACCGGGAGGGTCTCATTGGGTTCCGGCTTAAAGGCCAAAAAGGAGGTGCACAGGCGAGTTGTGTCCGTACAGTTCATGGGGGTTGGGGAGAAAGCTGTGGAAAGGGTAATTTGGAGGAGAAAAAGGTGTAAAAGTAATGGTAATGGGTTCCATTGAAGCTTCATGACCAAGAAATTTAGTTCAGAGAAAAGGGAAAAGTTGAAGAATTGTGAAGTGGGTTGTGGAAAAAATGTTGGCTTGATCAATTGGTGGGGTGAGATCAAAGATTTGACAAATTGGGTTCTTTTCAGCAGAATGATTGCAGTAAATTGATAGCAGAAAAAGAAAAAAGAGCAAGAATTGAGAAGTGGGTTGTTCTAGTTAGCTCAATTTATGGGTGTGGATTGAGGAAAAATGGTGGCTTGATCAATTGGTGGAGTGAGATCAAAGATTTGACAAATTGGGTTTTGCTCAGCAGAGTGACTGCAAGAATATTGATGCAGAAGCACAAAGTTGAGCTAAATTGATTTGATGGGTTTGGGAAGAAACTGACAAGCAAAGTCCAACTGCTGCTGAAATTAGTGTGAGTTGGTGATAAAAGTTTACAGCTAAAATCTAAAAATGGGGGTCTGAATTTAATTGCAATTTTGTATATTTTAAGTGGTGATTTGGATTTGGAGGAGTGAGAGGACGATTTGGCAGGTTTTGGAGGAAATAGGAAGAATTTAGCAGGAGGAGTTCGGAAATGGAGGAATGAACAGTGAGGGTGGGGGCTAAGGGGGATGGCAGGAAGGAAGGAGGGATTGTAAACAGAGCATTTGTATGCGTTGGGTTTGTTTTTGTTTTTGGGTTGAAAACTTGAAAACTCACTAACTGACTTAACTTTTTGGTTAAAATTTTGGGGTTTAAGTTCAGTGGTATGGTACGTACGGTTGAATGTTCTAAGATTTATTTGGAATCCGCTGCAAATTAATCTGGACCATTCAATGACCATACTATTAAATGGTATGTACCACTGAAGAATTTTTCAAAATTTTGCTTGCAACACAATACACCACAGTGAAAAAAGAGGAAAAGGGAACAGCAAAGAGATACAGGGATTTGCAGAGAGCCACCCACCTGGAGATAATATATTGCGGACCATTTTTTTTCTCGATTCTGACTAAATTGCCCCTTATATGCCTTTCTAATATTTTATTTTTTTTCCAAATGAAGATTGGAAGGTGGAAAAGAAATAGGAAAATAGTAGCCTTTATACATTAAAAATAGAAGAGAGGTGATCTCAAGCTCAAATAAACTCAATTGGAAACCTAACATGGAAAAAATTAGGCTAAAACTCTAGTTGTGTACATCAACCAAATGGTTGAGCTTGAATAACGGGCTCAACTTAGAAATTTAGCATACTGAATTTGTGTCTAAATTAGATTGTGCCTTCGAATTTTGTATAATGTTAAGAAGTCGGTTGGACTATAATTAAATTTTGGCAAAGTTGAATTTACAACCAAAGCTCAACCTATATTCAATTTTGTTGATAGGGATAACCGATGCCCTCTAACTCTCGTGGTTTAAATGAATTGGTGTTTAACCCGTCAGAGTTGTAATCCCAATTATGAGGAGCTACAAATTTTTTGAATTAATTCTACTCAACACTTCATCATTGAGATTGATAATTGGAAGTCAATTTTGTTTTAGGTCAGATCACTTTAACCACAAGTTTAATTACTGAGAAATTCTTGCATATCATCAGAGTTTGTTAGATTGCGCTTTAACTATTATTGATCATTATAAACTTGCATTTGATGTATGATTAAATTTGTATGTAAAAAAAATTTCTAATTTAGAATATAAATAATTTCACATATTTAAAAAATAAGCAATTTTGTGGACCAATAAGTAGGTAGGATAGATTTTATTCCAACTAGATGTAGACCATTGAATAAAAGAAAAAAAAAACAAGATGTAGATTGAAAATGAAAGAAGTTTTGTTCAAGATATTTATACTTGTTATTAACCAAAAAAAATAATTTCCAAAATACTACAAAGGGTGGGAATCATTTCTATAAAAAGGGGTGAGGGTAGAATAGGAAAGATATTTGACGGGAATGAAAGCTGGTTTTGGGAAAGGGGGATGGCACAAATTGCGAAGGGCTGGCAAAGAGAACGACAGTTGGTCGGGTCCCACTTATATGGCGCCAATGTCTCAAAAACTCGCCGCTAAATTGTCTGGTTTACCGGCGACTCCTAGATCAAAAGGTGAAAATTCGTTGACTCTTACCTTTTGACTACGAGTAACCGACAGTGACACATTTTTAAGGTACTTTGTGTTTACACCAAATTAAAATACTACCAAAAATCTAGAGCCGTTTGTTTACATGGAAAATGGATCAAAGGGAATCTAACCTAGTGATGAATGAGTGGAGATAATTCCACCCTCCTCTTGGTTCATGAAAAATAAAGTCAGTGAGTAAATGTTAGAAACATTGCATATTTATATCGTATTAGTTATTATGTGATGTGATAAATAATGTAAACAATTAGTATTTAATGAAATAAACTCATTAAGAGTATCTCCAATGAGCTCCCTAAATGTGTTCCTAACTAGCAGATTTCAAAAAAATCAACTCCAATCATGCTCTTTATCCACCTTCTAAGATAAAAGATTCATCTAGGAGCTCTTAAATATAGGGAGGGAGAAAAGGGATAATACTTAGGTACTCACTAGTGAGTACCTCATATACTCACTTTAATAATTTGGCCCAATAATATTTTAACACATATTTTATTGTTTTAAAAAATAAATATATGCTATTTAATTTTTCTTGGGCTTTTAAACATAAAGAACACATGTCATCTTTTGATTGGGCCAAATCAAAAAGTGAGTATATAGGGTACTCACTAGTGAGTACCCAAGTATTTTCCGGAGAAAAGAGCTCATAGTGACTGTGTATAATTAATGCTAATTGTTTTAATATTATTTTAAATGAACAATTAATTCCTATTGACTAATTATTGACTCACAGTCATTATGATTCTTTAAGGCATGGAGTAAGAGAGCTCCTAAAATAACATTTTGATAGTTTTAACTAAAACTTTGCTACAAAATGAAAAGGGTTGTGCCATCCGCACACCTCTTTTTACCTTCCACACACTCTTCTCAATTTTCGGCCGCCGGATCAAATAAATTGAAAAAGATTAAATGACATAAATTAATAAGGGGTGTGTGGGAGATAAAAAGAAGTGTGTGGATAGCACTACTCAATGAAAAACATGATTGGAAATGCTCTAATTGACATAACATGTACACATCTTTTGCCACACCAGATTGTATGTCTGTTTTTTTTTTTTGTCAAAAAATAAACTTCATTAATGATCAGAGGAAGTTACAATTTGTTACAATTTGTGATAGATGGACTGAGTCCAAGAAAAATACAAAACTCTACATAAACAAAGGGAAACATAAAAGAGTAAAAAGGCCCAAGAAAAAAGAGAGCTACAACCCAAGATACAACGGGAGGCCTACACAAACTTTGGCCCGTAGGCAGCAAAAACAGAAAAGAAAGCCCTAAACATAAAGCCCTAGAACTGGAAAAAGAAGCAGCCGCCTCCATCTCAAACAGCCGCACCACTGTAGCGAAGCCGTCACCACTGAGAAGTAGAACCAACCAACCAAGAGGATAAACGGAAAATGGGGGTGGGCAAGCCACCCACGTTGTAAGTGCTCCCATAATCCTACCAAATAGTGCTAAATGCACTTCAAGAGTCCTGCAAACCCAAAGCATGTCTCCAAATGAGATCCATGTAGGAGACACTTGTTAAGCTGCGTAGTAGGGGCGATGAACGATGACTTGCGGCTAGGAACAACAATTGGAGAGAGAGAAAGCTTAAATCCTAGATCAGAGACTAGAATCACCATAAACTGAGACAAAGCTCAAGTTAAGATGAGACTCAACTCACATAACAAAATCACCATAACATAAGGGTCAAAAGGAAAGCAAAGAGAGTAAAAGAGGAAGAAATTGCATACAAAATAAACCTAAGGGGTTGCCATTGACCCTAACCAAGAGGAGGGGTCGGTGGCAAATAGCTAAGGTTTGTGGGGTTAAGGTCCTGGGCGAGGGAGAGAAGAGAGAGTCAACAAATAAAAGGTTATAATCTCGGGACTGGCTACAGTGCTCGCAAGCATTGAATGCTCACACCGATCTCACCCTCTTTTCCCTCCCTCTCTCATCCCTCCTCCTTCCTTTTAATGGTGAGATCAGTGTGAGCATTCAATGCTTGCGAGCACTGCAGCCTACTCCTATAATCTCTACTACAATAAAGTTCCCACCAATACCACGCCTCTCAATAATTAAAAGAACCAAAACAAAAAAAAACAGCATCAGTATGTACGTCAATGTGGTCTAAATAGGTGTTCTCCCTAACATTTTTCAAAATGTATTAATCTTCTGAATATGTGAATCGAAGTTTATTCAACTTAATAAAATACTTTTAAATAAGTTCAAAAACTAATTCACATCCATGGCTTATTGTTTTATATTAAAGAAAAGTAATTAACCCTCGACTCTTCAAAAATTGCTCAAGGATGAAAATGTTTAAGTTTTAGAGACGGTCCAGCAATCTGTTATTAATCACATTGATACTTTCTCTAACTTAACTATCAATGCAATCCAATAGGTTGAGGATTTTATCACAAAATGACACATCCCGACCCGGATGTACACGTGGACACCCAAAAGTCGAGTGTGCTGGCCGACACCACGTAGGGTGACGAAAGCCAATTTGAAAGAAATATGAATATTTGAATAAATTGAGATCAATGTGTACACAAATGTACGAGCGGAAGAATTTAAATAACAGTAATCGTACATGGTACGGAATACAAAGTATATACAATACCAAGGAATTTAAACCTTCGTCATACCACCGTCTCGAACGTAGACAGCTCCAGCCACTGAACCTGGAGGGGCGCAAAAACAGAAGGGTGAGTGGGCCAATAATAGTCATTTTTGTAAAAACCTTTGTTTTCTGAAAATAGTAACCCCTCGCCGTCAAAATCAAGTAGTTGGTTGGAAAACCGTTTCAGAAAACGTACTATAATAGTAGGTAGAAAAACGAGGTAAGTACGGAAATATACTTACCGTCCGAAACGGGCGGAAAGTCACCGTTCGGCATAAAAATACTTTACCCGAAGGTTCGTAAAATAAGGATCTACGGAAACCCGTAAACCAAATAAATGCCCTCGGAGCATCAGTGAAAATCGGTGAAAACACCACAATATAAAACTATAAGATAAACGCTCATATACACAATCACGTGAAGCTGGCGCATCTGCGCATCACAACAAGTTCGAGTCGCCCATACGACCTAGAACAGGCTGGCACCTACTATGGATTCATAGTGAGCGTTGGTGCGTGTGAACAATCACGTGAAAGTGGTCCTGGCCTCACAATCCAAGACTACAAGATAGATGCTCGTTTAGGTATTGCAAACACACAAGTTCATACAGATATATTCTGTCATGAACAGGCTGGGTGTATAAGTAACAGTACGCTCGTGTACACAATCACGTGAAGCTGGCGCGTATGCGCATCACAACAAGTTCGAGTCGCCTAAGCGACCTAGAACAGGCTGGCACCTGCTATGGGTCCATAGCGAGCGTATAGGTGCGTGTGAACAATCACGTGAAGCTGGTCCTGGCCCCGGACGGTACACTAAACACCGTGTAAGCAACCTAGTTGAGCGTATGAAAACATACTACAGAAATACTCTACATAAAACAATGTGAGGTAATTTCCCGATAAGGGATGCCCTCAAACTAATCAATATATATTTGGTATTCTCGGGGCCGTACCCGAAATACCAAACATATAGCTAAAATACGTGAAATACCAAGAATACGCCACATGGGTACCAAGGTATAGTCATACCAACTTAATGGCAAACTAGGTGAACCCAAAATACGATAGGAATTTACCATACCCAAGGTTCACCCAAATACGGCTCAAGGCCGTCAGATAGGTATAAAACCCATAATCGCAAATAGGTACAAGTAGGGAATTAAAATACTTAATTCCCTAAATTCCCTAAAATTGGGCCGGTTCGATACTAGCAACACGCTTATAAATAATACGGAATCACCAATTTAATGGTATAATTCCCAAATGGAAATGTAGGCCCAAAGCCCACTAATTTCCATAGCCTACCGAAATACTGAGCCGAAACTAGTAACCGAGTAATAAATTAATATAACAAGGTCTACCAATAATACGATATAAATATCCAAATAAAACCACAAAATAGTGTAGGCGTAAAACCAAATATAATTTCCCAAACATAAATCACATTTAAATAATATAGGGAAAGGGCCCACTCACAAATACCGAAGCCGGGAAGTCCAAACGTACGTCCTCCGAGCGCCAAGGGTCGCCAAACCTATTTTGGAACACCCAAGATTAATAAAGTAATTGGAAATACGAAGAAAACGGCGTTCGGAAACCCGAAAACGGAGTTTCGGGGTCGGAAACCCCAAAACCGCCGCTGTGGGCCGTCGTGTGCCGTAGCACACGCCGCCACACGCTGCCAATTGGTCTCACCTATATGAGATATCACCGGTACAGTGATTAAACTCATAAAGGTAACGAATTAACTAATTAATTAAACCTATTCCTTGTTTTCTCAATTTGGAGGTCCAAAACACCTAGAAAATTAACATGCATACTACCCCGAGGTAGTACACGTCGTCACGAGTCGACCCGTGAAAACAGAATTGAATTTGGACCTCCCACGCGCCCTCACGCGCGGCTCAAACGCGCCAAGCCGCGGCTCCACGCGCGGCTCCAACGGCTCACTCACGCGCGCTCACGCGCGGCTCCACTCGCGGCTCAGCCGAGCCGGTCAGCGCCGGTCTGAGCCGGTTCGCTGACGTCAGCCAGGCCGGTTCGACCCGGTTTGCTGACGTCATCGCTGACGTCAGCGCCGGTCGTCTTCAACCTCACTCCGGTCGCCGTCGCCGTCGCCGGAATCTGGGTTTCTTGGCCGGAAAACTTCAAACGTTTGTATCTCACTCATTTCTCAACCAAATTCAATGATTCAAGTGTCAAATTGAAGCTAGAGTTAAGGAGAATCAGAAATTACCAGTTAGGGGCCAAAAATCTGGCCTGAGGTGCTTGGAAAATCGAGAAAAGCTCTCGGGTCCAAATGAACCGAGTTCCAAAACTCCAAAACTCGATCGATCTCGGCCATCCATGGCTCGAGCATGGTTGCAGGGACCCTGGTGAGTCCAACGGTGACCAGAAAGAGGACCTTTGGGGTCGAAATCGACGAGAAAATGGGTCGGGGAAGGCTCGGGTGCCTTGAGCAAATTTGGGAGTTTCTGGGCTGGGTTTGGGTCTGTGGTTGCTGGGTTTGAAGGCCACGAAGGTGATGGTGATTATGGCTGGTGAGGCAAGGGTGGCTAAGCCACCATGGCAGCTCGGGGGAGCTCGGGTGTCCCTAACCATTTGGAGCTTTTGCTCCTTGATTTGTGTTGCAGAGAAGGGAGGAGAAGAAGAGGGAAGGGACACGGGTCCAATCCCAGACCAAATCCCCCAATTTCAGGGATAGGCCACATGGCCTGCTGCCAAATGGGCCCCAGCCCAAAATTGAATTACGGGAAAAGTCGAAACTCAAAGCCCGTAAAATATTCGTTCGGAGTCCGAACGACGTACGGCTCGCGTCTACGCGTTCGTATCGACGAGCACGTCAAGAAAATACAAGTGAATGCGTCGTACAAGTTACGACGCAAAAAGTCAACCGAAAGGTCAACCAAGGGCAAAATCGTCATTTTGCACCTCCGGGAATAAAATACTATTATTTCCGGAACGGGATGTAACACAAAATGTCTCGATACGACTAGTGGTGGAACTATTTAATATAATTTGTATGTAGGTCAATCAAATTTTCGATATGAAACATGCTTCAACAAAACAAAAAGAGAAACCATCATAGTTTAAAGAAATCTGATGACATGGACAAAAATCAAAAGACTTCAATAAAAAATGTAAAAAACTTAAGATTTCAATCAAAGAAGGGATGGGATACTAATTTTTCCTTTAAATTTTATTTACAAGCATATATTTTTTATTTATTTACAAGCATATACATACTTTCGATAGCATCACCAAAACTTCCGATTAGTCTTAACAATTTTAATTGAAAATCTTCACACAACTTCTCTCAATATTGACATTTGATTTACAATTTTTGCCAAGGTTTTCTGATCAATAAATTATACATGTATGCATGCATGTATACCTTGAGTTATGCTCCCTTGTGCATAAAAACATAAAAAGCAAAAGTTAAGATTTAATCAAATCTCAACCGCTAACTCGTTAAAAATAATATGCTCAATTTAGATAAATTTCAACTGTTTACTTGTGAAAAACAATGTGCGGAAGATAATTTCTATATATACCTCATGATAATCCATCTAGATAGTTATTTTTTTTGGACAAATCTATGTAGATATAGTTGATCACTACAATAGTATCGTAAGTAGCAAATACTTGCCCATTGCTCGCCGATCATTTGAGTGAGGGCTTAAAATCGGAGGCGTAGGGATTGACCGTGTAGGACCGCACGTGGGTAGGGGACAACTGTAAATAAAAAATTAATGATTATCCAATGCCATGGGGTGCCCCGGGTATGGGCAATAGTCACGCACAGAGAGACTAGAGGGGAGGGAGAGAGAGAGATTAACCTGGAGGAAACGCCAAAAGATACTAGTGACCTAATCCCCCAAAAGAGGAACAATAATTATTACCTACTAGGAACTGTATAAACCCGTACTCTCTGCTTTATTTTATATGTCCTTTCTATGTTCCACCTTTTTCTTTTTTCCACTTGGGTAGGGTTCTTGCCGAGGGACTATTTTGAATGCCCTAGAATATCCGGTATTTTGAATATTTTAACTGTTAAATTTTTATTTAAAAATATAAAAATTAAAATTTAACGGTTAAAATATTCGGAGTATCGTGTACTCTAGAGCACCCAATAATTTTTGTCCTGCCAAATAGCATCTAGCTGTTTTAAGAATTAACTTGGTTCCGCAGAAAGAATTTCTTTCCTCACAACACTTTTTAGTAGATTTTCGAAGTTCTGTAAATCGTTCGCGAAACGTTTTGAAAATTCCTCCTCATTCTTGAGGAGCTTAGTAGAACTCATCTAATTATCTAAACAGCATAGTCTTTACTGCTTACTTGATCGGTTGAAATTACTTAACACACTAAAAAATTATGGAATTTTTTTTTGTATTTTAAAAAATGATTTATGCATACTATTTTTTACTTCCTGCACGTTTCTGTTAGATTGAACAAATTAAAAAAATAATCAACAGTTATAATTTAAAAAAATGTGCATGAAGTGAAAAAAAGTAAGCAGAAAAAAGTCTTAGGTTTAAAAGAAACGAAAATAGCATTCCTTAAACGGAAACCTAATTGATTAGGCACAATGCAGTGAAAAAACCCAAACACAATGATGGGACCCGTCGCCATGAATTAAAATTAATCATTATTTTTGTAGTAAGCAATCAACAATCCAGACTGGCCTTGTCCTCCAGAGTACTTCTAAGCTGCATTGCTGATTACCCTCTTTAATTTGATACATGAATCTCTTCCCGAGGCCCCACTAACCTTGGATCTTGTCTATGTTTTTGGCTTTAAAATATGTCACAATGTTTTATTGAATTTTTAGTTGGTGATTTTCACGCACCTTATTTTACATTTTATATTTTTTTTGCTTGTTTAATAGTTTTTAGAGTGTGTGTAAGGTAAAATGGGATGCATGAAAATCATCACCTTGTCATAAATAAAGTATAAAATAGAGAGAAAAGAGATACAGTGGATGAGAAATCAGAGTGTTTTTCATTTTCATTATAGTGCCTATTTATAGGCTTAAGATTTACATAGAAAAGTGTTAAACTATTGTAATATTACATATTGACCCAGAAGTGAACAATCACATAATTAATAATATTTACAACACTCTTCCTTAGATGTTTACCAATCAATAATAATTGTCTTGATAAAACTCTGCTTGAAAAAGCCCAATGAGACAAAACCAAAGCGAATGAGAAAAATCGAGCACAATTTAAGAACTATTGATAAGGTGTTAGATATGCATAATGTTGCTTCGCTAAACCCTTGCCAGAAAAACCTAGTAGGATAAAAGCCTATTCGAAGGGAAAAGAGTACATCGCGCTTATGTCTAATATAACTTATTGTCAAAGACTCCACTGATGAATAATTCCGCTAGATAAGTGACTCCCCTGATGACAGTAAGTCTTGATTCGACAGGTCATCATTATCAAGTTTGAAGTAATGTGATTTCGGTCTTCAAGAAATTGAACTTGAGTAGAACTTGACCTTGAGAAGTGCAGAAGTTTATAGGGAGTTGACAATAGTCATTTGTATTTCTGCAAAGAACAAATAAATACAAAATAAAATCTGAGATTCAAAATAAACTAAGAGTAGCTTAAACTCCATGGTAAATATAAACCATATATACAAAATAGCCTTGTAGGCTCTTCAAGAGTCATACTAAAACTCGTAACTCTTTTAAGAGTAGGTTGCAACAATATAATTCAGTTCGAACTAACAAAAGTACTCGTTGAGGCAATTTATACCAAATTTATCTAGAATAGGGATTGAGTACATATTTTGAGCTTTATGCTCTTAAATTGAAATCTTTGAATAAGAATTTCATGGCATTCTCTATTCATGCTCGAGAGATATACAAAAAAACTTAAAAAATTTAAAGTAGTATGCAGTGTTCACATGGCATAAGTCTCATGTTTAAAATAACACTGTACTTATAGAAATATGGTTGGGCCTACAATAGGAGACTATGTCTCTACCAAGAAGCGTTATGCCATAGTGATTTTATTTCACTTCATTATAAACACCCAAGAATAACTTTTAGGGTTTTAACTATATAGATTCACTTATATCACATTTTTTTAGTGGCTCTCAAAAATAGAATTTGCCTATTTCTAATTTTGGCCGCCAACCCTTTACTTTGTCGACATTAATGGGAAAACATGATTGAATAGCCCTTAATGATATGAGTAGCTACTATAATCCAAAATTATCGAGTATCATCAATTTATGATCCAACAATTCTTATTTGCATGTGCATGCTTAATTTATAAGTATTCTCAATTAATGCTTGGGTACCAGTGCCTCTTTGGGGCCTTCATTGTCATGCCAAACAAATTGAATTACTTAGAGAATTGGATCCCAACCTCCCATGGAGTGTTATTCTTATTAGGACTTGAACTTTTTAATCTCCACCTATAGGGAGTTCAAAGTTTGGAACCTATTATATATCTGTCATGCTCCATGCACGCAACAAATTAATATGCGTCACTTATGAGACAAAAACGGATGTATCAATGCTAATTCACGATGTTATTGAAAAATGTCATTTCTCCCCCTAACGGCGGGAATAGTGTCTTATGAAAGTGATAATTCGCAAACTGCGGTAAATATGAGCACAACTAAATTGACTTGAATCCCAATTTTAATGGACAAAAACATCTTTGTGTACACAATTACTCATTGGTTGGAAAATTAACCTCAACCAAACTGATCATGATGATTCATGTGATCAAGAGGCATCTCCCAAGCATAAATTAGTAATGAATAAAATGCTTAAAGGTTGTGGTAAGCCATGAGAAGTTGTGTGCTCAAAATTAATCCCAAGTGACATAAAATAACCAACAAAATTTTGGAATTGCGCTTGCAATAGCAAGCGAATAATATCATGACCATTTTATAGATACATCTAGGTTAATAGTCCATAATTAGATATTGCTAAATTATTGTGATATTACATATTGACTCAAAAGTGAACAATCACATAATTAATAATATTTACAACACATACATAGTTATATTAAAAACTATTACACAATTGAAAGGGTGTGTGAAGTAATATGGGATGTGTGAAAATCACTGACTTTTTAGTTTATATCAAATTCGTCAATCTAATTTTATCATTTCCTAAAAAATCAAAGGCAAAAAACTAAGCGTCGAAGTTACAAACCATGACAATTAAGTTTGGTAATATTTAGTTTTCTTTTTATTTGATGAGATCATGAGTTCAAATTTCATAGACAATATTTACCCATTTCAAAAAAAGGTTTCAAAGCTTATTAAAACAAAGATGAAGCAAGTATGCAGCAGTTTGATCCTTGAATGACCTTACTTGAAACTTTAGTCTGCAAAAAGGTTCCAAAGGTCTTCAATTGAGTGGTGATGAAATTTGATTTCTGTAGCTTCAATATGACATCTCCTTTTGCTAAAAGAAAAAAAAAATGAAAAGCTTGAATTATGACATCTTTTTGGCTAGAAGAAAAAGGAAAAGCTTGAATTGTGACACACGCGGCTTAAGCTCAAACTAGATGACACTCATGTAGTTTTATTTGGGGTTGTTACCTCTATCTGTTTTGATGTAGTATTTTCTGTTTTTTGTTGGCCTTTTGCGCGCTTGTTAACCAAAAGAAGAATATTTTGATTAAATTGGGTACTTGAATTTTATCTTATAAACTTATTGTGTTACTTAAAGAAGTTACGCCCCACATGCTTATTCCACATTACGCAATTTGTATTTATTATACACAATTAATAGTTTTTATTTTGTTTTATCTATCAAACAAAACTCAAGCTAATCTTAAGTTCTTAACTTTGATCTCCATGAATACTCTTTTCAACTATTGAGACAAATATGTAGCGTTTTGATTCTTCAATGAGCCACTTGAAGCTTTAGGTCTGCAAAACATTACCAGAGGTCTTCAATTTTGGTTGCTAAAATGATATATTTCTTACTTGTTTTAATCATTTTTACACGTGAAATGCCTAAACTGTCATTTTATAGTATCCAATATAACGACTCTAACGTCTCCAACAACCCATCAGAATCCCATATCTACTTCTTTCTAACACAACTCTCTCTCTCTCTCTCTCTTTTTAAAGTTTTAAGCTTCAAGCTTTCCACTCCTCCTGAGTTTTCCAATCAAAATCAATCTTTTTTGACAGTGTAAAACATAAAAAACCTACGATTTTTTCTCATGAAATATCTCAATTTATAGTAAAATCTCCATTAAAGGCCTTAGGAGCTGTCGCTTTGAATTTTTATGCAGCCCTTAAACAGTGCTCTCCAACTATTCGACACAATGCCTCAATGCGCTGTTGTGCAATTGTGTATAGCTTGAGTGTGCGTGAACTGCACATCTCAAAGTGTTCATTATTTTAAGGCATAACTAGGTTAATTAAGAATGAAAAAAAGACATTCAAAGCATGCAAAACGTTAATAGAGGTTTTCAATTATGTCCTAAAAACCAACTTTGTTACGATAATCACTATTTCATTATGTGTTATTAACTATAAATTTAGACGTAACATCACATTGTAGCACCATTAAACATGAAGGTAAGGACCAGAAAGCACAAAAAGGAGTATACACGTCTACTAATTATGTAGATCAATTTCCCTAAAATAATTATGTTTCGTGTTGTGCCTTGACCTGATCATGTTTCGTGTTGTGTTCAACTCAACTATCGGCTCGAATCTATTCAAGTCAACCAAGCCAGTTAAATTAAATTGTATTGTTACTCTAAAAAATTAATCGCAATATTAAATCATGTAATAAAATTTCATAAGTTTTTATGAAACACTAAATGAAATCATTCTCATACTTTGTTTAGTTAAAGCCTAATTGTAGCAGTGAACTCTGAATTATACTCCAAGCTGCATTTTCTTCCTTAAATTCGAATATTAGCCTTTGAAGTCGTCAAACTAGCACTCGAGGCTCGTGTTACCAGTGGTCCTTTACGTTAACTTTGTCAAAGGAAGGGGTAGATGAGAAATTTAACCTCCCTTATTCAAGAAAAAGACAAAAAAATTACGGAATTGACGAAAAAAACCATAGGGCAACACAAGTGCTACAAACTAATATTTGAATTGAGACTCCAGTGAGCCTTAAGTTAAAATAAATACATATGCTGGGCTTGTGAGTTTCATCAAATAGACAAACAAATTTAAGTGGGCCGGTTAAATGGGCTGACTATAATAACTTCATATCTCTCTTACATTCCATTTCAGAGGGCTCCTCCTCATACTTCCCGCTAAACGGACACAGCTCTCTCATTTCTCTCTCCTGCTCAAAAGCTTTAGTTCTGCTCAAATCCTGCTACAATGGCGGTACGAATCTAATTCTCCTCTCGATTCATCGTAATTTATTAAGCTTCTTCGTCAATTTACTGTAGTTCAGTTTACTGTTGTTTTCTCGTCGATTTTCTGTAGAATTCTAATGGAAGTTCTTGATTTGATCCTAAAATTTTCAACATTTTATTATGATTCATCTGAAAATTCTTCATTCAACTTATTTCTTTTAAAACTTGTAAAATGCTTGATTTATGTGAAAATTCTTACAGATTAATTTTTCAAACTTATATAAATTTAATTCCTGCAAAAACAAATATATTAAATACAATCTTGGAAATAATTTTTGACTTCTCCAAAAGAATCTTGGGTTCAAATAGCTTTGATGTTGTTACTGAGGCTTGAACCCACAACCTCGAGTGAAAGTTGCATTGCGAAAATCACCTCTGCTAAGGGTAAATTCAATTAATTTACTGCACAAAAATATATATAACATAACCTATGTATATTACATACACATTAAAAATTCGGGGGCCCTTCAAAATTTAGGGGCCTGTGCGGGTGCACCACTTGCACTCCCAGAGGGCCGGCCCTGCTGTAATGAATCATGAGTAATTTTCATTATTTTTGGATGGAATGTACCTTAAATTTGATATGGTGTGCTGTGTTTTTCGTTTTCTCTGTTGGATTTCTTGGTTAATTTAAAAGATTTTATTTTTTAATCCCTTTGCAGGAACCTGAAAAGCCAAAATCAGTTGCTGCACGAGTGATTTCTGTTGTAGAGCGTGAAGGCTGGGAAGCAAATACCGAAGTTGACAGGTATTTCTTATCTAACTTATTTGATAAATCTGAATTTTGTATCTAGTTTTTAGTTTCTAAAAAGTAAAAACAGAAGAAAGAATGCTTTTCAATGATAATTGTATTTCATCTCAAAACAGGTATATATACAACCCTATACAAATATGGGAAAGAATAAGGGAAGATTAATTACATCCTAAACTAGGAAACTTAATATAGTAGGAATCCCATAATTACAGGAATCCTAATACAAGTCAACACTCCCCCTCAAGTTGGTGCATAGATGTTGCACATGCCCAACTTGTCTAGAAACCTGGAGAACTTGTCACTAGAAACCGCCTTCGTGAGAATATCTGCGACTTGGTCGTCCGTTCCTATGGGAGGAACTTCAATTACTTTACTATCCAGCTTCTCTTTAATAAAGAACCGGTCAACCTCTACATGCTTAGTCCTATCATGTTGCACGGGATTATAAGCAATATCACGAGCAACTTTATTGTCACAAAACAACTTCATCGGCTGATCATGTTTGACCCCCAAATCTTGTAACAGAAACCGAAGCCACAATAGTTCACAAATACCGAGTGCCATGCCTCTAAATTCGGATTCTGCACTTGACCTTGAGACAACATTCTGCTTCTTGCTCCGCCACGTTACTAGATTTCCCCCAACGAAGGTGAAATACCCGGACGTTGAGCGCCTATCATCCGTTGATCCTGCCCAATCAACATCCGTATAGCACTCAATGTTGAAATGCCCATTTTTTCGAAATAAAATTCCTTTACCAGGGCTCCCTTTCAAGTAACTCAATATTCTCATAACTGCACTCATGTGTTGTTCTCCTGGATTGTGCATATATTGACTAATAACACTTAAGGCATGAGCAAGATCCGGCCTAGTGTGGGCTAAGTACATTAATCTTCCTACCAACCTTTGATACCTCCCTTTATCAACCGGTACTTGGTTCTGATCGATACCCAACTTCATTCCTTCGGCCAAAGGAGTAGACACCGGCTTGCACGCCGTCATACCGGTTTCTTCCAACAAGTCAAGAACATACTTCCTTTGTGATAGAAATATCCCGGACTTGCATCTCGATACTTCAATCCCAAGGAAATATTTCAAAGAACCAAGATCTTTCATCTCAAATTCTGTGGACAAATAATTCTTCAAGGCTGCTTGCTCAACCAGATCGTTACCAGTAACCACCATATCATCCACATATACGATGAGAACTGTAACCTTTCCGTTCTGGCGTTTCAGGAATAACGTGTGATCCCAATTACTTTGCCTATACCCAAATGCCCTCATAGACTTGGTAAACCTACCAAACCAAGCTCTTGGAGATTGCTTTAACCCATACAATGATTTCTTGAGCCTACATACCTTCCGTTTCCGTATGTCCGAATCATTGCGCCCTGGTGGAAGGTCCATGTAAATCTCCTCAGTTAGATCTCCATGGAGGAATGCATTTTTTACATCGAACTGTTGCAGAGGCCAACCCAGATTTGCTGCTACGAACAGTAGAACACGAACTGTATTGATCTTTGCCACTGGTGCGAACGTTTCAGTGTAGTCGATGCCATATTTCTGTGTATACCCCTTTGCCACCAATCGTGCTTTAAAGCGATCTACCGCTCCATCTGCTTTGTATTTCACTGTATAAACCCATTTACATCCCACAGATTTCTTTCCAGCTGGCAAGTCAGTTATTTCCCAGGTAGCATTCTTCTTCAATGACCTTAATTCCTCGTTCATTGCATCTTTCCAGCGAGAATCTGCTAAAGCCTCCTGCACACTGTTAGGAATAGATACAGTAGATAATTGATATACAAATGACTTATTTGATTCTGACAGGTGACAGGTAGACACATAGTTGTTTAATGGGTATCTTACTTTTGAATCTGAATTTAGTTCACTCAAGGAATACTTGTGTTTACACTTAGGATCTGCCTCATAAGTGGGTTTGGGGATACCTCGGTTAACACGCTCTGGAAGGCGACGAAGTTGAGGTGCATCCGGTGTAGGAGACGATTGGTTATGAGAATTAATAGAAGACGAGTTTATGCCTTGACCTGATATGACACCTGAAGAAGAATCTTGTGAAAAACACTGCTCGGTCCCATTGCCAAACACGGGCTGTTGCTCACTTTCAAGACCAAAACTTGTGGGACCCGTGGGCTCAATCTCAAACCCAGAACCTGTGGAACCCGTGAGTTGGTCCACCTCCTGAATTAATTCCCGTTGTTCAGTGGGCTGCTCACCAAACATGGGCTGCTGCCCTTCAATTGCCGTGGGCTCCATCTGAGAAAACTGTAGCGTGCGCTGCTGCCCTGCAGATGCCGTGGGCTCCAACTGTGCAGACTGCGAGGGCTGCTCTTCGTGCAGCTCATTTCTCGTCACGGAAAAATAATCAAAGGTTAGAACATCACCCTCTCGGGTCAGAACTTCACTCTCTCGGTACTCCCCCTGAAGTGAGGACGTGGAGGAACGAAAAAACATCTCATCCTCGTGAAAACTCACATCCTGAGTAATGAACATTTTTTTACTCGAAGGATGATAACAATGATACCCTTTCTGGGTAGTAGCATACCCCAAAAAAACACAACGAAGAGCTCTAGGTTCCAGTTTAGTCTTCCGGTGAGGTGGATGGAGGTGAACAAACGCAACACACCCAATGACCCGTGGGGAAAGATTGGGAGTCGGAGGGCTGCTAGTCTGAGATGTGAGGGCCTGAAATGGCGTATGGAAGTTGAGAGTCCGAGATGGAAGACGATTAATAAGGTAAGTGGCGGACGTAAGTGCCTCTCCCCAATAATGGAGGGGCAGATGGGTCGAAATGAGGGAGGCACGAACCATTTCTAACAAGTGTCGATTTTTCCTCTCTGCAACTCCATTTTGTTGAGGAGTATACGGGCACGTGGTCTGATGAACAATGCCATGCAACTCTAAGAATGAATGAAGTTCCATATTAACATATTCTCCCCCATTGTCACTGCGAAGAACCTGGATATGCCTGTTGTATTGTACATCAACCATTTTGTGGAACCATTGAAAGGCCGAACTAACTTCACTCTTCGACTTTAACAGAATAACCCAAGTCATTCGGGTACAATCATCAATAAAAGTAACAAACCAATGAGCACCACCAAGAGTAGCTACTTTTGACGGTCCCCATACATCAGAATGCACAATCATAAAAGGAACGGTACTTTTATTTAAACTGGGGGGAAAAGAGGTTCGATGGCTCTTAGCCAGTTCACAAACATCACACTTAAAGTGAGAAACATCATTCTTGACAAATAAACTAGGAAATAACTTATGCAGATAACCAAAGGAAGCATGCCCAAGGCGCCGGTGCCATATCCAGATGTCTGACACTTTATTAGTAACTCCTCGAGGATCATCAACGGAAAGAGCTTGAGTCAGCAAGCTAGAACTACTGGTGGTCAACTCCAAGTAGTAAAGTTTCCCGCTTCTAATACCATAACCAATCGTTTTCCGCGTCCGGATGTCCTTAAAAACACAAAAATAGGGCCAAAAAATAACCAAACAATGTAAGGCATGGGTTATTTGAGCAATGGACAACAAATTATAATTTAGAGAGGGAACCACAAGAACAGTATCAAGTTTCATGGTATCGGAAAGGGAAACAGTGCCCTCCCCAATAACAGGGACGACATTACCATTAGCAACATTGACCTCGGTGTGTGGGGATGTGTTTAGTGATGGAACCTGTCTAGAATCACAAGTCATATGTTCAGTAGCTCCGGAATCAATTATCCATGTATTATTCATAACAGAAGTAGAAGTACTTAGTGCCTTACCATCACTTCCTGCCGCAGCTATCATGGCAGATGCCTTGTCCGCTATATGATCCGAATCATTCTTAGTTTCGGCAATGGAGGCTCGAGATTTGTTGCACCGAGGATCACGGGTCTTATCCCAATTCTCGGGATATCCAATCAGCTCAAAACAACGACTCTTGGAGTGTCCCGTCAGGCCACAGTGTGGGCACTTACCTTGTGGACGATCCCGGCTTGTCTGGCTAGGCCGAGATGATCCAGGTCGGTGTTGTACCCCTTCTCGGTTCGACCCAATAGATGAGCCACGGGCCCTTGCTGCCATGGCAGCGGGCTCCCCCTTGTCAACCTCTGTCTTCATTGCTTCCTTTCGATCGGCTTCTCGACGAACATATGCATAAGAAGCTTGCAGGCCAAGTGGGGGATCCTTCCGCAGCACTTCTCCACGCACCTGATCAAAAACATCATCGAGACCACCAAGAAACACATATACCCGTTGTCTCTCAGTGGATTTCTGAAACACTTTGATGTCATTCTCACACTTCATGGATACTTTATTAAAGTGATCCAATTCTGGGAATATCTCAGTGAGCTCCCCAAAATAGGTAGCTAAGGACCGGCCATGCTGACGAATACGGGATGCCTTCTGATTCAACGAATAAATTCTAGCCTCGTCATTCTCATCAAAGTAGGGCCTTCAAGGAGCTCCACCTCTGGGATGTAGACAAACCTAATGTACCGTTTCATACTGTGCTTCTACAGAAGACAAAAGCCAACTTTTAATTTTTTGATCTTCGTAAAACCAATCATCATATTTAGGATCGTTTCCTCGCTAGGTGCCTTGATAGACCCACGGCTATCCCATCTTCTTTCCTTTCCAAAGAATAAGGAATTTGAAATGAGAGGAGCCCATAAATCATAGTTCCTTTCATCCAAAACCATACCAATATTAAAGCTTGAATTCCGACCGCACCATAATTGAGCAAAACACTAAAATAACCAGACCTAAAATTTCCTTTTCTTCGCCTATCCGTCCGCTCCTGTTGACCGACACAAGACTCGCGTAAAAAAACAAACAAACACAGGGAAGAGATCTAGAACACGTGGGACGCAAGCAACAGTGGCAAGAACCACCAATCCGAGGCTCGCCGCAATGGGTCAGAATGGGCAAGAACAACCCTAGGGTTGCTCTGGCCGCAATGGATCGTATACGCAGAGAAAAAAAAAAAAATTAGGTTCGTGCTTCTTTCTAATTCGGCTCGATACCAAGAAGAAAGAATGCTTTTCAATGATAATTGTATTTCATCTCAAAACAGTATATATACAACCCTATACAAATATGGGAAAGAATATGGAAGAATAATTACATCCTAAACTAGGAAACTTAATATAGTAGGAATCCACAATTACAGAATCCTAATACAAGTCAACAAAACTCGTATTCGTATTTTTTTCCTTATCTTTTGCAGATGGTTTATCTTTGTGATTCATGTTCTGAGTACATTTTTTTCTTTCGCTTTACCGCGCCTGGGAACCATTGCGGAGGCGAAGGCGTCGCCTAGGCCACGAAAGGGTAGGTTTACACCCTCTAATTGTGTAAGCACAATTTGTGAAATGTGAATTACCGTTAAAATTAAAGTGATTTTATAGGAATTGCCTTACTGTTATTTGTTATCCAACCTCTATCAAATCATCTTAAATATGTCTTTGGAAGTTGTACTGGTATAGGAAATTAAGCTTTAACATTTCCTGTTTAGGGCTCAAGTGATGCTGCGGGCTCAAGTGATGTGGGCTCAAGTGATGCTGCTTGTGAGCAAGATACAACTTCTTATGATAGCACAAATGAGGTATTTACACTAATGAGTGTTTATTCCCTACCTGTCGATCCAGGATTGGGAGTCTTAGGAATCAAGGCAATGAAAGTTTTGTTTATTTTTTCTAGCAAAAATGAAGGAGATTTTATGGATTTTGGTAGGTGACTAGGGAAGGCAATCAATTGGAAGGGTGTATGGAGATCTTCACTTGCTGTTTTAATACAAGGTTTTGGGGGCCATACAAAGTGTTTGATGGTGAAATGGGCTAGGACTTCGGGGCTTGGGGGGACTGGGGCTTTTCTTTATCGGGAAAGTAGGCTAGGGGTTTGGGTGGGTGGTAGAGATGAACATAGTTAGTAGATTCGCCATAATACACACGTACGCATTTTTCAAAACTAAATTCTTTTTTTTTTCCGTATATGTTTTTAATAATTTGTTAAATTACACGTTTTCAAAACTTCAACATACAATACACGATTTCCTTTACGTTTAATACACATTATTTTCACATATCTTTCAATAATATACATATGAAATTTACGTATTTTTCACACAATTTTTAACATATTATTGAAGGAATAGAAATAAATAAATATTTTAAATAACTTGTTCTTTCATTTACGCTATTAGATTTTAATTCTCTTCTAAGTTAGGATTTTTGATTCTTGGTCATCTATCGTTTTAGACTAACACTGTGGATCCTGCTGCCGTATCCAGGTTATTATATACATTTTTCTTTTTGATACAATATGTTATTAATATTTAAATATGTTTTGTTTTATTTTTTGCAAGAAAAATGTGTTTTACTTTAGCTAAATCGTCAATATAATAAGTTTTCTCTGATTTATTGTTTTGTTTTGCTGTCACAGGTGGCTGGTTCGGTGGTTTTACTTTTTGCACTAGTGTTTGGTCTCGCCTATTGGCATGTGGTGGTGCCATGGAGACAAAGCGCACATGAGTCCTCGAGCAGATTTTTGTTGCTTTCTTTTCGCCCCGCTCATGGGTAGGACTGATATGATATCTGGCAGCTTTCAGCATAGAGGATTATTATTACCTTCACTTGTAATTGCTGTTAGCTTTCGTTACTTGTTATCGCTAGATTAGGAAAGCTTATAGGCAAGCTATTGTAGCAGTTTGGGGTGGGCACGGCATGGGGGCAAAATATAGTGGGTCTGGACCAGTCCACATGCCCATGGACAAATGCTTACACAACAGTTTATAACTTCTTCCTTGGTTAATGGGGTCTATCCATGCTCGTCTCACTGGATAGGTGGAGCAAATCCAACCCACTGGGCTGTGGGTACCCACCATCACAATGAATTTTTATTTTTCACCTTTACATTTTAATTCATCATTTTACCAACCAAAAAAAAAAAAAAAAAAAAAAAAATCTAAAACCTAGAAAATTGAAATAAGTCAGGAACCTAGCCCAAAAAAAATAAAAATAAAATAAAAAGCTAAATAATAAATCACTATAAAAAAGGGAGACCTAGAGTAACCTAAACTACTGTAAAATTGGATTTCTCATTGATTTTGATAGTGTAAACATGTACAATATAAGTGGATTACATCGTGACTAAGTTAAGTAAGCAATCCAACACTAATTTACGCTCGAGAGGCTTAAGGTATATTTCATCAAGAATTAACGCAATATAGTATAATACATCCATGATCCTGACGTCTTGGCTTGAATATATAAATAATAATCCCGACAACAACGTTAGTCCCCCCGGGATATAAGGCCAAGCCTGCAACCTCGTGAGGGTTTCCTGGGGCCCCTCCACTTCCAAATTCGGAAATTGGGGATCGGCACAAGGGACACCACAGAGACTCCTCGCCATCCACCGGACGATGCAATGTCCATGATAAAGGTGTGAGCATGGCTGAAGCGAGCAATCACCCGCTGATGGTCTTCGTCGTCGACATATCGAAGTGACGAAGGTCCTCCCTGCAAATAACACACGGTGTCTGTCCAATAGAAGCAAACTATCATCAAATATGACTTTCTTCAGTAACCCTACCGTGGATAGTCACGTCTTCTATAGCACAGTAACAGGTAACTCGGGGACCGCCACTTGAACAACCTCAAGTGTTTTTTCAATAATACTTGGATTCTCATGTTCTGGAATGCCCATCTCTGAAAGATACCCACCTAGGACCTCAGAGTACCCATGCCGAATTCTGTTCGCATAGCTTGACTAGGAGAGAGAGAGGGACCAGACTGCCTTACGGTTACGAGGGTTCGCTCACCAAAATAACGTCTCTAAGAGGATCAGCCCCACGGCAGCTCGCAGTTCGCCTGAAGAGCATTAATCTAATCGGAACCATGAAGTCCGTCCCGATTGCGGTTACCATGGGTTCGCTTGTTTCTCTTGCATCACTCGGGTACGGAAATAACGTCGCTTAATATCGGCGGTGGACATGCTTGAAGAACTTAATAGATCAGAATTAATGGAGAGTATCAGTAATATAACTTGTACGTAGTGGCCTCTATCAAGCTATTTATATATTTGTAGGTATAGATGGCTAGCCCTATACGAAGGAGGAGTAGGAGGAACCCTTGTCCTACAAGGACTAGAAATATAACTGTAAACCCTTATCGACAAAGCCTTTTTCTCTTCTTAACACATAATGCAACATACTCTAAAACTATACGGTTGTAATTTGGTTACACAAAAGTATACCGCCACGGTAAAAGAATGTTTAGTAATTACTGAAAATATGACTTTAGCCCCTAAAATTTAATTTTCTCGTACATAAAACCCGACATAAGTTTTTTACTCGAATATAACCCATTGACTAGACTCCACATAAGCAAATTCATTAATTATGATTGACTTTACACATTTTAAATTTTTGGATGCCTAAAATACTCCCTATTTGAATGTTTAATGTACACAATTAATTCCATACGGATTGTAAGAGAGAATTAATGATTTTAAAAAAAAAAGAAAAAAAAGAAAAAAAAGAAAAAAGAAAAAGATTAATGTTATAAATTAATTGCCTTATATATAATAACAATAAACATGCCTAATATATGTAATAAGGACAATACTTAAGTACTCACTAGTGAGTACCCATTATACTCACTTACTTATGTGGATCACTTAAATAACAACACCTGTACACGTTTTTTAATTTCCAAACACACAACCAAACAAGCTTTATTCGTTCTAGCCAAGCATGTACTATTCGCTAACCAAACATACTTCTTCTCCCTAGCCGAAAATTACTCACCCATCCATCTCCTTCCATCTCCACCCCGAGCCGCCCGTCCCACCCGTATTCCTTCCATGTATCGATTCGACCATAGCCAACCAACACATCCATCATCTTTCTTTTTGCAAATTCTTCCTCATCCAATATACTCACCGGTCATCCATACCTCAAACCTCAAATCTAATCAATCATCACCTAATCAAAACCACATGGAGATTGGAGTTACGAAGGCGAATGAATCGACTCCAATTAAAATCACTTTTAACATGATTCATGTTTTCATGTTAAAAGGGTCAAGTTTTGATGGGTCATTCCAAGATAAAGAACAAGATAGAAAGGGTGAGAGAGAGTGGAGGGAGCGCGAGAGAGGAAGATTCGTGGGGTGGAGGCTAGAGGGAATAGGTGAGGTCGTGGGAGAGATTTGGCGGAAGGCGTTGGGGGAAGGCAAGGCTTGTACCAAACCATGGCTACAAGGTATAAAATGAAGAAGAAGACGAAGTGGTTTGTTTGGATACTCACTAGTGAGTACTCAAGTATTGTACACATGTAATAATACATGCTTAATTAATGTTACAAAACTATATTTACATATAAAATGTAGGTAAATTATTTTACACCCACCTATATAATTTAAAAAAACATGCCTACTATATGTAAAAATTCATGCAAAATAATTTACCTACAAAATAAATAAATGTTATTTGATTCAAAGTCAATTTACCTATATTTTATATAAAAATATAGGTCAATTCATTTGCATATAAAATAATAATACATGCAAAATAATTTACCTACAAAATACAAAATAATGTACCTCCAAGCTTGTTAACCTATATTTGACGGACCCCTGCCTTCAGATGATCCTTGCTCAAATTTGCTAAACCAGCCTTAGATTGTCATAGATTGATGTCCCATTGGTCCACATAACTGCCCTCAGCACTGTCCTTCCATTTTTGGTGAAATAATCTCACCACATTCATCTCTTTCAACCAAAAGATGACTCAAATCTGAAAACTCATTTCCCTTGTGCAATATCAGGATTGTCATCCAAAAGGATGGGTGGTCAGAGGCTATCTATACAAGGGCAGGAGGATACAACTGTTTGGCCATTTAGTAGTCCATCTAGGATTAGCTAAACCACGATCCAATTGTTCTTTCACGACAACTTCATCACCACTCTTCATAAACCAAGTGAATTTCTGACCTTTGCAACCAAGATCCATTAGCTCATGGATCATGAAATCTCTTAGAAACTAGCGTCTGCTGGGATTCCAATTGTTGCTGCCCTCCTTTTCATGTTGCCATAGGATCTCGCTTCGGCTAAATCTCCCATAACAATCCAAGGTATTTCTTAATCATAATAAAATTCATCATTGCTCCTAAGAAATCATTTAATCTTCTCATTTCTGTACGAAGTACCTCAAACCAAGTGCACCGAAATAGACTGATCAGCCACAAGCTTAACAATCTCATCAATACAATTTTTATCAGGAACTCAAAATATGAACTTCCACTATGGTTCCACCATACACACAGACCTCCACTGCCCCAATTAGATCAACATGTAGAAATTGTAATTCTCAATGATTGTGAGTGTAAACATGTACAATATATGGGATTACCATGTTAAGAACTAAAACTGAGAAAGTAAATGCAATTGCTCCAGAGTATGCGTGAATGATACTTCTACTTTATTGACTCAAAGATCTGACTTTAATATAGGGAATACATAAAAACGACTTAAGCAGAAAAAAATAAGCAAAGATAATCCCACGTTTAACAACTCCTAATCTAGTGAGATACTCAGGTCAAATAACAAAACAAATTTCCTAACAAATAGATTATTCAGAAACTAAAAAGCTAAAATTCTCCCTTTAAACTGAATGCTATTCAAGCAATTCAGTTTACAGAAGTAGCTGAATAGATTCCAAGCATTCCGCGCAGTTTGATAAGCCTCCAACTTGATTAACTTAGTTAGGATATTTGGTAATTTGAATTACTTCGATAGTACACTTGTTCAATAACTCCATCCTTTGTAAGATCAAGCAGGAAATGAAATCTCACATCAATATGCTTGCTGCGTCCATGTAGAACCAGATTTTTGGAGAGCTTGATTGGCAGAGTTGTTGTCACAGTGGATCAGTATAGGACTTTGCTGAGAACACTTTAAACTTCAAGTAACCTCAAATTGCACAATAAACTTGACAAGCACTCGATGCTGCTGCAATGAATTCAGCCTAAGTTGTGGACGGTTGTTAATGTATTTCATTTTCTAGTGTATTTCACTCCTTTTTAAGTTATACGAGGAAGGATTGAAGGAGTAAGAAGGATGAAGGTTCTCTCTCTTCTCGGAAAATTGCGTAGAGGAATATATTTCTCGTTAATGAAAATTGAACACACACATGTGCATTTCATGAACATTTTGTCTTAGCCGGATCCATACACACATCACACTTGATCTCAGCCACACATTTAGCTAAGTTATAGATCATTACACTTGCGATGTGCTCAAGTGAATACACAAATAAACTCATCTTATTTCGTTTAATACTAATCACTATAGACTTATAATTCAACACTCCCCTTTAAGTCTCTTGAGTCGATTTCACTCCAAGCATGCTTCGCATAGTTGGAAACGGTCCTTAGCCAAAGGTTTTGTGAAAATATCAGCAAGTCGTTTCCCTTTAGTGGGACAAAGCACACCAAATCAACAATTCCTTCCCCGCAAGGCATCCTTAATAAAATGATACCTTCTATCAATGTGTTTGTTCTTCCGATGAAACATAGAATTCTTTGTAATAGCAATGGCGTAAGTGTTATCACAAAGTTGGAAGAGGAGTAGCTTCGCTTGTAATTCTCCAAAATCTTCCAAACAAACCTCGCCCATATTGCTTGAGTCAGTGGCTTCGATGCACTTATGTATTCACTCTCAGCTGAGAGTGCAAATTACGTTTCCTTGAAAACACACCACCGCTAAAATGAGAATGCATATCATGATGTGCTTTTGCTATCTTCCAATGAACCACCCCAATCACTATCACAGGCTTTTCAATTAAAACAAGCTTTCCTTCCCCTTCACATACTCAGCCATAATCCAGTTCCCTTTGATATATTCCGAGTACTCTCTTGCGCTTCCATAATGTCTATTGGTAGAACAATGCATAAATCTTGCCAATAAACTTGTTGTATACATTATATCCGGCCTTGTAGCAAAGAGATATAGAAGGCTTCCACAATGCTCCTATACATTTCCTCACTTGTAGATCCAATTTCCATCATCTTTAGATAACTTCTAAGTAGCTACAAGAGAAAGTGACAGCCTTAGCTTCATTTAATCCAAACTTACTCAAGAAGAGTTTGCATACTTTTCCGATGAATGAAGATGCTTGATTCAGCTTGAATCACTCCCATCCCGATAAGTGATGAAGGAGTCCCAAATATGTCATCTCATACTTCATTTTCATATCTTCCTTGAACTTTTCTAAAGATTGATTTGCAATCGCCGCAGACTATATCATCCACATAGATAGAAACAATCAAGATATCTTCTCCCCTTGCTTTATATACGTATTTGGTTTACTCAAGCTTTTCTTTTGAAACCATACTCGTGAAAATAACCTGGCCAATTTCTCCATACCAAGCTCTTGGAGCTTGTTTTTAGACCATAGAGAGCCTTATGAAGCTTGTATACCTTTTCCTCCTTGCCTTTGACTACAAAACCTTCGTGCTTCTCAACATAGACCTCTTCTCGTAGAACTCCATTCAAGGCGATTTCACATCTAACTGATACAATTTCACTTCTTGTGTGCCAAGGCTAAGGTTCTAATGGTATTTCCAACTCTAGCAACCGTGCATAAGTCTCATTGTAGTCCAAACCAGGCTTTTGTGCATAGCCTTGCAACTAGCCTTGCTTTATTCTTCAACACCGAGCCATCAAGATTTAACTTGGTTTTGTAAACCCATTTAACCCCTATAACAGGTTTTTCATTGGTCTATCAACAAGCTTCCGTGTGCCATTCTTTTCAATCATAAAATCAGCTCATCCTCCATAGCTTTTATCCAAGACTCATCTTGTTTGGCATCTTTATATTTCTCTCGATCCATAATACACAGATTAACCGAGCCAATACTTCATTCGCATTCCTCCACTCCTGGTGTATGATCGATTGTGTCCTTCACTCAAGTTTGGTATGTTTGGTGCATTCACCCGAGATAGTTAACTCCATATTGAACTTTAGAGTCTTCTAATGCTAGGAACTCTCCTAGATGGAGATAATACGTAGATGATGTAGGAGACAAGATTTCATTTTATCACTTCTTCCCGTATTCATTTCAAAGATGAACAAGACTTCCAAAATATTGTGGAGATACTCACTCAGTTCTCTCCCAATTCCGTGCAGCTTCTTCATCAAATACAATGTCTCTTGACAAGATCAATTTCCTTTTGACAATGGATCAAATACCCTATAACCTTTTCTGGCTGTGTTGCATATCCCACAAATACTCCCTTAAAGCTTTTAGGCTCAAGCTTATGTCCGTGTTCAACTCGGAATATGAACATAAAGACAAAGGAACCGAATACTTTCGATGTGTTATTCCCGGTTTTCTTTTAATAAGCTTCAAAAAGACGTTATGTTGCTCAAAGCCTTTGTGGGACATCGATTAAAATATACACCGATGTATGAACCGTTTCGCCCGTAGAAAAAGTGGCATCCCTTCTCATGCAAATATGGATTTAGCCATCTCAATCATCTGCCTGCTCTTCCTCTCCACTACTCCATTTTGTTGTGGAGTATATGCAAGAGTGAATTGTCTTTGTATCCTTTTCCTTTTCACGTAATGGACGACCCGATGACTCAACTCCCATTCTCTATCACTTCTTAGACACTTAACCTAAAACCCACTTTGCAGCGCCATAGCTTTGAATTTTTTAAAACAGCTTGAATGCATCGACTTATACCCTAGAAAATAAACCCAAGTCATCCCCCGCGTAATCATCTATCACCATGAAATATTTATTTCCAAAAGAATTGAATCATTCCGCATAGGTCCACACATATCAACATGGATTAGTTCAAGGGGTGCACCTGCTCTTTGCACTTGATTTCTTGAAACTCCTCTCGTGTTGTTTTCCAAGTTGGCAACTCACGTACTCTTTATTGTAATCGCTAAGCCGAGGCAAACCGTGCACCATTTCCTGTCTCTCAATTGTTTGTAAGTGTCCAAGTCTCCTATGCCAAATCTCAAAGTGGAGTGAGTCGCACTAGCTTTTAAAACCACTTGGTTCTCATAATAAAGCCAATGGATATCACCTATTCACTTTCTTCTTCACTTTCATAACTAAGCATTCCAAAGGATATAACATCATACACACACCGCACATTCCACCACTAAACACCAAGAAATATCCATGCTCATCCATTTGACCAACACGAAAGCAAGTTTTTCTTTAATCCGTGCAAGTACATTACTTTTCTAACATACTTTCTCGCTCTTTATTTGTATCGATCACTAATGAACCCATTCCCGCTACATTTCACAAGATCTTCAGCTTGGCATTTGAACTTCTTTACCCGCTATGTTGGTTCTCACATCAACAAGCAACAATTCTACATTTCCCCGTCGGGTTGCTAAGCAACCACTATCAATGTACCACTCTCTCCATTCACCCTGGTCCTCAGAATCGTGCTATTTGCATAAAACAGATTTCCCTATCTCCAATTGACTAGCACCGTTTGCCTTTTGCACTGTTTTTTTAGCCATAGTGATGGCCTTTCTAAACAATGTTCCAAATTCTCTATCACAATTGAAGCATTTTGCTTCCCTTTGTATCCGCACTCACCAAATGATATTTAGAACATACCTTGCACCGAGGCTTTGCACCTTCTTGACCCATTGACCGAGATGTACCATATTCGATAAGTATGCAGAGGGAATTTCCGCTGAAATTCTGGCTTTGATTCCCATTTCTTGCCTTTTGAGTTCCAAACAGATTTGGATGAACCGTAGTGAGCACCACTTTTGTTTTGTTCCTTTGGATTCACAGAGAGGAAGAGAATGCTCTCTCTCATTTGTATCAGAAGCAAAACATGCAATCAAACCGTTGTTCTTGGCTCTTCAAAATTGCAACTACCTCCCCGCACTCCCACAAAGCCTCCAAACACTTTGTATTCTCAATGACTAAACATATGGAATCATATGGTTTATAATGAGGCTAATTAGCACTTTCGCACAAGTCTTCCATTAGGCAGTAATTTCACCAAACGTTTTCATCTCGATTCATCAAATCATTTAGTCTAGTAAGATACCCGTACAGAGTTTCATCATCACGCATTCTAGCATACCTAAATTCACGTCTCGCATTTTTTTGTAACTTCGCGTATTGAAACTCCGATCGCCACCGTGATACTTCATACAAAGAAATCTCATGCCATTTTCAGTACCGATTTTGGTATTGGCGATTTCTAGGGAAGGTTTAATCCGAGACTCGCATTCCCGAATGATTCCCAGAGCCTTGCATCTTGCATCAACACAAATGTACCATTTCTTCATCTCCATCATCTTGCGATGCTCCTTCAGTTTCTTCTTCTCGCTTCGAAACAGAATTTTTACTCCATTTTCTACCAGATTCCATCACAACCCATGTGATTTGAAGATTGTCACCATCTTGATTCTCCAAAACTCGTAGTTCTCACCGGAGAAAATTGGAGTTCTACTGAAATTCCGCATCCGTACATCTTTGGTCCGAATGGATTGATTTCTCTTCTCAAACGATAATGGGATCTCCCCGCGACTTTCTCACCGAGCTCACCTCACCAATGAGCTCTGCGATTTACGCCTAGGGCTCATAATCGAACCCCGCTCGAGGCCATGTTAATGTATTTCATTTTCTAGTGTATTTCACTCTTTAAGTTCTACGAGGAAGGATTGAAGGATGCAAGAAGGATGAAGGGTTTTCTCTCGCAAAATTGTAGAGAGGAATATATTTCGTTAATGAAAAATTGAACACACACACATGTGCATTGAACATTTTGTCTTAGCCGGATCCATACACATCACACTTGATCTCACCCACACATTTAGCTAAGTTATAGGATCATTACACTTGGCAAATGTGTCAAGTGAATACACAAATAAACTCATCTTATTTAATAATACTAATCACCCGTAGACTTATAATTTAACAAAAGTAACAACCTCGTTGTTTCTTCGATGCCCATGATATGGCACCTGAACTTATCAAAAAAATTCCCTAACAAATAGGATTATTCAGAAACTAAAAAGCTAACAATTACATCGTGACTAAGTTAAGTAAGAATCCAACACTAATTACGCTCGTGAGGCTTAATGTATATTTCATCGAGAATAACTAATGTAGTATACTACATCTATGATCCTGGACTTCTTTGGCTTGGAATAATCTACAAAGAAGCGTAATAGCTTGCAACCACCGTGTGAGGGCCTTCTGGTGGCTCTACTTCCACCTGAAATTGGGGATCGGCACAAGGGACACCAGAGACCTTCGCCATCCACTGACAATGCAATGTCCATGATAAAGGTGTGAGCATGGCTGCAAGCGAGCAATCACCCGCTGGATGGTCTTCGTCGTTGACATTATCGAAGTGCTGAAGGTCCTCCCTACAATAACACACGGTGTCTGTCTAATAGTAGCTTTCAAACTATCATCAAATATGACTTTCTTCAGTAACCCTACCGTGAGAGTCACGTCATCTATAAGCACAGTAATAGATAACTCGGGGACCGCCACCTGAACAACTCAAGTATTTTTTCAATAATACTTCGATTCTCACGTTCTGGAATGCCCATCTCTCTGAAAGATACCCACCTAGGACCTCAGAGTACCCATGCCGAATCCTGTTCGATAGCTTGACTAGAGAGAGAGGGACTATAGACTGCCTTACGGTTACGAGGGTTCGCTCACCAAAAATAACTTCTCTTTAAGAGGATCAGTGCCACGGCAGCTCGCTGCCCGCCTGAAGAGCATTAATCTAATCGGAACCATGAAGTCCGTCCCGATTGGCGTTACCATGGGTTCGCTTGTTTCTCTTGCATCGCTCTCTTCTCTCGGGTACGGAAATAACGTTGCTTAATATCGGCGGTGGACATGCTTGAAGAACTTAATCGATCAGAATTAACGGAGAGTATCAGTAATATAACTTGTAGTACGTAGTGGCCATGGTATCAAGCTATTTATATATTTGTAGGTATAGATGGCTAGCCCTATACGAAGGAGGAGTAGGAGAACCCTTGTCCTACAAGGACTAGAAATATAACTTGTAAACCCTTATCGACAAAGCCTTTTTCTCTTCTTAACACATAATGCAACATACTCTAAAACTATACGGTTGTAATTTGGTTACACAAGTATACCGCCAAGGTAAAAAAATAATGTTTAGTAATTACTTTTGCTGTTATGATATTATTAGGCTATAATTGTATATTTTCGTTATGTTGTAACTGATAGGCAACAATCATATACTTTGTGTATAAATAGGTTGTAATCTCTCATTTGAAAATATATATATAGAAAACTCAGTTTCTACAGTAGTCTTGGTTAGTTCTTCTCTTTAGTTTATCTATTACAAACTTGTTTGTATTATTTGAAAGGGTGAGCCACCGCATACGGCGGTGGTGGGTAAGGCCCTCTTTTATTCAAAATTTCCAAACCACCCTTAATGCCCCCGCAAACTTGGTTACAAGCTCCCATGATAGAGGTTAGCAACTTGTTTGTGAGTTGTTGTAAATTCGTTCTTGAGTAGTAATAGTTGTACATAAGTTTGAATATGGTTTAAATGTGTGGTGTCATATCACATTATTCTTCTATTCTTTAATGTCTCGGTCTTACATGAGCAGTTCGTGTAAGAAGAGGATGGGTTTGGCTTGAGGAAAAAATAGCCAAAAAAACCTGAATTTAACTATGAAAAATCGTTCGGAGAGAGAACTAGCTAGGAGCTAGGGATCTCACTCTCCTCCAACACATTTTTCAAACGGCCAGTGTTGGTCCTGAGAGCAAGTCCAGTGGGGGACTTTGCTCGGGCAATGTGGGAGTAATTGATGGGGGGATTGGATTGCATGGGCTGGAGATGAAAATTGCTGGGGGGAAGGTGGGCACTCGGGCAACAGGCCCGTGGAAAGTTGACAGCCCAAGCCACCGAGGTGGCTGACGTCAGCGTGACGTCAGCCACGCTGTTTGAATTTTTTTTGCGCGTGGCGCGTGCAATGCATGCTCGCTGGAGGCGCGTCTCCGACAGCGCGGCAGACTGTGGGGCCCGCTGTCGGCCACTTCGATTCCGATCGTTGGGGGAAGCCACGTGGCTTCCCCTGGACCGTGCGATCTCAACGGCTATTTAATTTCAGCCGTTGGATCTCCAACGGTAATAAAAAATAAAAAAAAGGATTTAATCTCAACCGTTGGATCTCAGATCAACGGTTGAGATTAATTCCTTTAAAAAAAAAATTGTTTTAAAATTCAGAAAAGTCCACGTTGTGACACGTGGCACAATCTGGAGCGTTTAAATTCAATTTTTTTTAATCCAACGGCAGAGATTAATTAGGTGAATAAAAAATTTAAAAAAATTGTAAAAAATCTGTAAAAATCGGGAAATTTTTTTAAAAAAATTTGTACATTTTTTTTTAAACTTTTGTATAAAAACCTTGGCAATATCATCTACCTTACACCACAATTCCATAATTGACAACACATTTTTATTCAAAACACCAAATAAAAATTACATCAACACACCAAACAAAAATACTTAAACACACCAAATAAAAATGACATCAACACACCAAATGAACTTAAGCATCTTCAACACCCATGTGCGCCCACTGGTAGGATGTGTGGAAATCTTATTGGAAATCCATCACCAATAATTGTCTTTTCAGATTATGACACGTGGCGCAACGAGAACGATTAAAAATTTTATCCGATATAACAAATAAAATTATTTTGAATTATTTTATAAATAAATAAAAAAATACAAATATTTTATTGTTATTGGTTTTTCGGATAATGACACGTGGCACAACGAGAACGATTAAAAATCTTATCCGAAATTACAAATAAAATTATTATGTATTATTTTATAAATATAAAAAATACTCATATTTTATTGCCAATTGTCAGGGCAATTTAATTGTAGGGGTGGAGATGTAAAAAGCAATTGACAGAGGAATACACTGTTCATTAGGGCAATCACTGTTCATTGGGGTGGATTGAATAGTGATTGCCTGGGGGGAGGTGGGCAACACTGGACTTGCTCTGAAGCTTTTTTAGACATATGAGTTGACTTTTTTTTCTTTTCTAACAAACAAAAAATAATTATATTTCAATAATTAATAAGAGTTACATACCACCAAAAATACAAGTTTACATAAAAAAGAGTATCCCAACTAAATGGGACAAAACCCCAAACGAAGGAAAAAGAGTATCCTGCTAAAAAGATTACATTGAAGAATTCAAGTGACACATGCTTCATCTTCTACAAAGCTTCTAGATGCTCCAAAAGTAACTCAAGCAAAGCAATACCACATGTATCTAGAAAATAAAAGTAGCAATAAAATTTCAACAAAAAAATATCTTTTAAAATGTCTTTTTCTTGCATTCTTTGAGGCAAAATCATCAATTATATCTCCATAGTCAATTTTTTTCAACATATCTTTTTCAATACATAAGATTGCTAACCTGTTTAACCTATCTTCTTGAGTCATGGTGGTACGCAAGTAAAATTTTAATAATTAGACCAAAAGATACAATATATATTTATCTTTGATTTGTGGCTCAATTAAAAAGCCCCCTTTGTTGCTTTGCACAGCCAAGCCTGATCAAAAAGATAATTTAATATTTTGATAATTGAATCTCTCTAATTAGGAATAGGAATGAAGGGCAAAAAAAAAAAAATAGAAATCCACATTTTCTTCGACTTTTAGTCAGCTTGCTCTTGCTAAGTGTCTTGAGTATTGCAGATGGTGTTTGTGACTTTGAAGATAGTATGAAAAAAGAAAAAGAAGAGAAGAATAGTTTGAAAGGAGAAGAATTGAAGAAGACGACTGGGGAAAGGAAACATTTTCTTTGAATCTGGGTTCTCTCTTCCCGTTGCAATAATTTCTCTTCTTGCCTTAGAAACAAGCGGCGTGCGTGATGCTTGCTGCCCTACGCGTTTACCCTTTTTTTTCAAATTTTGTATGTATATATATATATATATATATATAAACGGGCTTATATAAAAATTTTGGCGCCCTCCTAGCTTTTGGGTCATGGGATGTCGCCTTGGTTGCCTTGAGCCAGAGCCACCATTGTTAATGGCCAGAATTAAACAGAGGTGTGTAAGAGGATAAAAAAGAAGTGTAAAAATTACTTCTTCTTTTTTTTTAAATTATTGAACATTTGTGATATTTTCAATTTTGACTAGTCTTTCAACCTACAAGTGTGAATTGAACTAGTAGCCCAGAATATGAATAAAGGCTCACATGTTGCAAATACATTGTCAATGCAATTTAGTAGGCTGTACGGGGCTTCAACATTTTAAGCTTTCAGGGCCCAATATTACAGGCCGGTAGGTTTTATATAAAAATTCAAACTACACATTTTTTTTTTTCATGAGTGAACTGTTGAGATTAAACTAAATGAAGTTTAGTTAAATCTCAACCATTATTTTTTATCTCTTCATGTGCTGGAGGGGTTTATCTTCAGTAGTTCAGACTATTGGGTAGTCCAACTTTTTGTCTATTAGGTTGGCATTTGAAAAAAAACTAACATTTCCTTAATTCAATAATTACCGTCTATTTTTCGTACTACTAAGTAGTTCAGACTATTGAAGAAAAAATGGTGTAAGACAGCAAACATTGATAAACTTTGTTTCTCAATAGAAAATGCATTACTTGTCAAATTCTCAAACAAATATGTCAATAGAAACATGGCAACACATATATCTTTGTCGATCCCGCAAATGCTGATTATATATAAAGTTGTGTGTCTAATCCTAGTCAATGGCGCGTGCCAACCGTTAATCATCACCTAATTAAATAAAGTTGAAAGTTTATGGCACTCTTGATTACTTTCAAGACTCTTGTCATAAAAGACCAAACAATAGAGTTAAATTGACCTTGACATAAGCTTAGGTAGACCTAGAAAATTAGAAATCAAAGTTTTCCCAAGCCAACTAACATCATAAACTGTCTTTTCTTGAAGATAGTTTCCCGTCAAGGGTGCGTGTACGGCTACTAAGCATGATTTTTGGACGGATCAGATCAAAAACAAGGTTTTTAATTTTCATTTTAAATTTCGGAATTTAATAGAATTAGATCACAATTTTCAATTAAAATTTTTTAAAATCGGAATATCAAAAATTTTGTAATAAAATTCATAATTATTATATTTTGCAAGTTGTTGAATTAATATGAATTTTAACGCCTTACAAGAACATTGTGTATGTTGTACTATTATGTTTATGGAAATGGAATTACTTGTAGCTAGTTTGCCTCCTTGGATAAGGATTGGAGGTTCATACTGCAATAAACAATGAAATAAACTGCACTCTCTTCCTTTACAATTTTATTTTTTCTTTTTGACAATCATTTTCTTGGGCCCTTTCTTCATCGACACCCTAAAATAGTGTTAAAGCCAAGATTCCTGGATGTCCCGATTAAATTACCCACGTTTTCGAAGGCAAAAATTGGGCCCCTTACCTCTTTAGTGCTCCATCATGTTTTCTTTAATCTCCATGAGTTTTTGGATAAATGAGTAGATAGTGTTTTAAGTTTAGCTTTCATGCACTTGTTGAAGCATGCTATGATAGTGTTAAATCTCCTTGAATGGTTTCACTATTAATTATATTGATGCATTTTATATAAAATTTTGCATATATTGAACTACGCAAGTGATTAAATTGGGAACACTATCAATATTGATTAGTAATGAGTGGTTGGACCGTCCAAAACTTTAAGGGTAACTATATTTTACACCTTCAAGGTTTGAGGTGATTTTTAAAATGGGCCACGGGGTTTCAATTTTATCACATCGCCCCTAAGGTTTTGAAATTGTGTCAATTTATACCTTTTGTCTACTAATTTTTTTTTTTGTCAAAGTCTAATAAATTATTTGAATTTTCATTAAATTGATGACATAGTGAGCATGAAATATGTAACTAGGTTGACAAGTAAGCCACATTTGTACTATATAGCCTAAAAAACTTATCAATTTAAAAGATAATTAGACATTCAAATATGCAAAAGGTGTAAATTGATACAATTTCAAAACCTTAGGGGACAATGTGAGAAAATTGAAACCTCATGGCCCAATTTAAAAATCACCTCAAACCTTGAGAGTGTAAAATGTAGTTATCCTAAAACTTTTACATGCCAGGTCGATACTTTGGTTCATTTGAACCCAAATTGGGACCATGAATTTAAAAGCCTCAAAGTTCTGAGTTGGGACACCTAAATCAAATCCAGACCCAAATCAAAAAAGGGTTACTGCTTTGGAGTTGTCTTCACAACAACCCACCACTAAAAGAGTGGCCTCATGTGAGGGGCGTACTGAAGCATGTCATGCATCGAAAACCTGATGAAGTTAAATCACCTTTATATTGAATAGTTCTACTACTAATTGCATTAAGATCTTTTGTATTAATGTTGATTAGCAGTGAGCCGCTAAACTGTCTATGAAACTTTAGCATCATTGTCAATGCAGTTTGTGATTACATAAACAATACAAATAAAACAAACAATTCAATAAGAATGAATGAATCATGTGTTGTTTAGAGAAGTCATGATCAAGAAATATTTGAGATATAGTCTTATAGAATTCGTGGCTGAGGAGGAAGAAGAAAGAGGGTTGATGAGGAAGATATGTAGGAAATTTGGTTTTGGAGTACACTGATTAATTGTAGTGACTTTAAAGCAAATTAAAATGCTCTTTTTTCAAGCTGCCATTTCCCTTCAATCAATTCTAGCACCTCCGGCCGGTCTGAATTTCAATTATCATGATTCATATTCATCACCAACTGATATTCTCATAATAATTAAATTTGTTGTTGATGATGCATGTTAGAATAATATCTTGCTATCTGCTTTGGCATGCACTTTGTGTGTGGAGTGCGGTTTTCTGAAAACGAATAATAAATACTTGCGGCGCGTAATGCGTTCTCACTTCACTAGTCATGCATTCCGGGCATGTGGGATTTGTTAACATATATACTTGCAAATCTCTTATATACCATTATCAAATATGTCAGAAAGTTAATCAAGAACTTCTTTTGGGGCTTTGATTACTTATCCTAATCCTAACATAATCTGGAATTAGGAACCAAGATGCAGTGCATCACGATATTCAAAGTAGGATAATACTTGCGTTCTCCATAGGGAAAGACACATATCCCACCATTTATGAATAACGTATATTCACCGTATAAACTCCATAATTGGAACCGTTCAATTTCTTAATCTTCATTTGAAGATCATCCCTAAAAACAATTATTCGAATCGGATATTGTTTAGTCATCCAAATGTATCAAATAAATTGACAGTTCATCACGAATATGTTACTTTGTACTCCACCGTCGATTTGTTCCATACATTTGGATGACTAAATGATCTCTGATTAGAATGATTTTTTATATGAATGATCTTCAAATGAAGATTAAGAAATATAACGATTTCGATTATAAAACTTATACAGTAAATATACGTTACTTATAAAGGGTGAGACATGTACATTCCCCCATGGAGGAACACAAGTATTACCCTTCAAAGTATGTATATCATTATATTAGAAGATTTTCGTAAGGGAATTTGACTGGACTGTAGCAAAAATGAAATAGGTCATCCTTCGTATAAAACTTGTACATATCTTACTCATAAATTGTGTGCCTTAAAACCTAAACTTTAAACAAGTGGTGTGTAAGGAGATTTTGCGGATTGTAGCAAAAATTGAATAAGCTTGTATAAAGCATGCATATTATCCATATCTTACCCATAAATTGTACAGTCAAGTGAACTCCCTCTTAAGAAAGGGATTCTTATTACTCTTTAAACCCTAATCATGGGAGGGATTTGGTAGTTGAGATACATAAATATGGAATAAACAAAGGGCTAAACTGTGGTCTCCTTTTATGGAAAACCTGCCTTTTCTCTCAAAAAGGAACCCCTTTGAAAGCATTGCATCATGATACAACTCTACAAAACCGACTCCTTTAGCCCAGTCTAATTATTAACAAAAGAGGCTTCATAGTGGTTGTTATCAACATTACTTTTTAGTCATGAACATATTGCTAGCTTCAAATGATCACAATCATTCCCTCCTTCCAAATATCAAATTTGGGGCATTTCCAATTTCATGCTTTATTTTCTATGCAAAAGCTACTTGATGCGTCGTTGCAGCGCAGAATATTCAAAATTTTGAGAAAATTCATTTTTTTGCCTACAAATTACAATTTAACGCAACTGTATTATATAGTTTTTTTCCTTAAATTTTTTAATGTAGTATTTATTTATAAAATAGTATATTTACAACTAAATAATTCCTCGTGTATAAAGAGAAAAGCAGTACCGTTATGAAAGAAAAGGCTATGGTTGCGAAGTTGTGGCAACTAGCTACCTACTCCAACGCAGATCTACTGACATAGGCAATTATAAGAAACGAGAATTGGGTACCGTTCTATCATCGCAAATCAATCAATACCCCCACAAACCCTAGAAAATATATCGACAGACCAAGAGTGGCCCTAGCTACCACAGATGATCACACTTGTCACAGTAGGATAGAGAAGGGCAATTTTGAAGGGAAGGAAAACAACAAATCTATATCAAAGCACAGTGATCGATCGAATGTAGCAATAAAAGTTAAAAATCAAAAGAAAAAAAATAGGACAATTGGAATTATAGTTGTGAAATGTGGGTCTGTGTGGCAAAGTTGAATTTGATCATGATAAAGTAGGGACTGGCTACAATGCTCGCAAGCATTGAATGCTCACACCGATCTCACCCTCTCTCCTCACTCTCTCCTCCCTCCTACTTCCTTTTAATGGTGAGATCGGTGTGAGCATTCAATGCTTACGAGCACTGTAGCCTACTCCGATAAAGTAAGGATGGGGTCTGCATGCCACAAACAAAGATTGGGATATATATGAATCGTAATTTTATTTTATTTTATTTTTTTAAATAAAAAATACATATGGTTATAGTTGTTTTTATATGTATAGTTTGTGGTGGTGTAAAGTGGATGGCTTGGCTTAATGTGATACTAAAAACGTGGAGAAACTTGGTTTGAGTTACTGAGAGGCAAAGCAGTCCTTTCTTGTTGTAGAACCCACGCAGTGCCCCTCGCACTCAAATCGCCCACTTCAACAAATGCCAATGGCATAAAGGAATGAGAGAGATTCATGTGTGGAACACAAAAAATTTTAAAAATGGCTAGACTACATTGAAGTATTTAATACAAACCACTCATTAATAATAAGATTTAGTCGTTCCCTGTTATTACAGTATATTTAACTATTAATAGGTAATTGTACTAAGTACATTGATGTATTGTATCCAAGTCCTAAAAATACATGCATGAAAAAAGTTTCATGGTTAATTAGGTTAAGAGTTCAGTGGTCCTTAACGCACCAATATTCAATGGTATAAAGTGTAGGGGCTCAAGGTGTAAGGAATTTCACACCAATGATTTTTCAGTTGGTACCTATATATATGCTCACTCATACATAGAGAAAATAGTATTCTTTTATAAATAGTTTGAAGCTATGTAACTCGTAATTACTAATTAGTAACCATTATCATTATGGTCTAGAATCATGCATTATGCTCTTGAACGCCAAAATGCTAGTCACTAGACTAGAAACAACATTTTCAATGCCCACATTATATAAGCTCAAAAATGCTCACTCCCCCTGTTGTTCTATTAGAAAGAGGACTTGCATAGAATAGAACAGGTTTATCACCGCCATGACATTTGGATTTAATAATATAATGTTACGTACAAGTTTTTTTCCACATTACATTGCATTATTCAATTAGAATGCTACGATGTCAGTAAATATGCTTCATATAAGTTGTTCTAGCTCTATTGACAATGTGTGAAAAATCTGAATAGCTTATTTTGACTTGTAAATGAGTAATGAAAAGATTGCAGGGCTAATTGATCTCTCACCAAAGCTTGACAGATTACAACTAATCAAGTCAACTTATTTGACTTTTACAAACTGGGAATTGACTACAGTTGATGCATGTATGTCATACCTTCATCATTCTAATAGTCAGATATGATTTTCTCTTCACATTTGACCTTTGGATAGTAAATGTACGACATACATGCATCTACTATAGAAATTTCCTACAAACTGATGAGAGAACGAACTAACAAATTACTGTCTAGGATTTGGCATTGTTTTCTAACTGTATGTGTGCTTTCAAACAAATTATTTCCATTTTACTCACAATATTTGGCCTTAAACTGCGATAACAATTTACATGAAACAAGTTTATTGTAACATGACGTTTCGATCCAACAATGCAATGTTATTTAGAGAAAAACTTACACATGACATTATATTATTATTACCGAAACATCACAGTGAAAGTGACCCCATTTCATGTAAGTCAATTTTCCTAAATACATCTACTTCCAATTCATAACATCCTTCCTTATTATTATTTTTTTAGCCAGTTGTTGGTTAAGTGAGATTTCTTTGCTTGACATCCCAAATTTGAATTAACAAAAATAAAAAAATCTTGACTTTAGTAATAGACTAATTAGATTAGTATTAATTAACTCAAAATAAAAATTAATAGAATGGGATGGATCAGACGGTCGGGATTAAGGCATCAAAACAACTCCCATGATTTGACTGGCAGCCTTTAGTGCGCCTCGTCTGATTCCCATCCAATAAATTCTTGTTATGTTTTGAGGACAAAGGCATCATTACCTGTACGACATCCTTCTCCTTTCTCTCTTATCTCAAATAAAAACATGCACACAGTCTCTGATTTGACATCCACATCACGAGCTGTTCTTCCGAATCTTCACCATCGATCCATTGCATAATCAATGGCTCAGGATTTTCGTTAAATTATCACAAAAATATACAATGACAACAAAATAACTGGTTTATAATTCAGTTCACTATTTATGGTATTTGTCAGTTTCTAAATCCCACTCTTCAAATTTCACTTTGGTGACCTATACGGTATTTTGAAAAGTAAAATTAGTTCTTTGAAAAATTTGCACTCTAACAAACTCTTCAAATTTAATTATTTTATTCTTCTTTATTTATTAGTTATTTTTATAATTTTTTGTCTTTTCTTTATGTGGCCCATTATTTAATTTTTTAATAAAAAAAATTTATGTTGAACAGTGATAGAGAGGTCTCTAAATTTGTAGAGAGAGAAAAATGTCTCAAATTTGAAGAAAACTTTTGTAAAGTCTCTTGGATCTTGTTTTGCTGATGTCGCTCTACATATTTAGTTGAAAGATGGGTTTCAAGACTTTGTTAGGAGATGCTCTACAAATGTTAGCCCCGATTCAAATCAATGCCTTCCAGATTTAATGCGTTGATAAGTTGTAAGAAGTGGGTAAGTGGTGAACTGTATTAGTTGATAGACATTATTTTCAGCTCAATGCGTTTCAGATTCAAATTATCTTTCTGATATAGTAATATTGCTTGTAATAAAAAAAAATACAATAAATAGAAGAAAATAAAGTAAAAAGCTATGACATTATTCATAAAAAGATTCATTATTTATTTTAATTTAAGCAAAAAATAAAGTGATTACAATAATTTTTTCATTATTAATAATATTTTATATTAATTTACACTTAAAAAAAATGATTTGAACTTGGAACGAACCGTACCACTTGCAAACTGATTAATTCTTTAGAAATTACTTTATTTTTTATTTTGGTATGAAAGACCTAACCCGTACGTAATAATTATGTGCTCAGCGGACACACAGTCAAGCGAGGGAGGGTGGAACCGTATAATAAGAGGGAGTTAAACGTCGAACATGTTGGATTGGTCGGAAGCCAAGAGGTCACGTGCACCCCCACGCGAGAGGAGAAAGCGACGCTGTAGGGTCCACACAAAAGGGCTTCAAGCTCCCGACACGTGGTGTTCAGTCCTAGATTCACTAAAGCCTGCAAATAGGCTTCGTAATTTTGGCCTATACAAAGTATGCGTTTCCCAGTATCCAACCAGACCAGCCGACCATCGCTCATACACTTCGGTCACACCGTAATCAAATAATCGCCGAGTTGTTCAATTTTCAATTTATTTTTGTTTACAAATTTTTTTTCACCAACCCACTACATGGATTGAATTGTATTAAATACTTCAAAATTGTATTATCAAAGATCTAATGAGGAAAATTCTTCAGTGGTACGTACCATTTAATGGTACGGCCATTGAATGGTCCAGATTAAATTGCAGCGGGTCTCAAATGAATCTTAAACCATTCAACAGTACGTACCATTGAATAGTACGTACCACTGAAGTTAAACCCATCTAATGACGCACAAAAGAAAACGGAAAAATTGAAACTTTGCACATCTAAAAACAGTAGGTTTGTGATTGAAGGCTATGGTTGAAGATATCCATTGGTTGGCGATATTGTTTCACTCTATATATCGGGAAGCCAATTTTCAAGTCGATGCTATTATTGGTGTAGGGTTTATAATTAAAGATACTCATATATAAGAGATCATATTTTATCTACTATTGCTAGGAATATTTTTCTCTTTTTATTGTACTGGGACCGGATGTAATTGTGATTTTTCTATCTAATTAATTTTTTTTAGAGAAAAAAACAGTAGGTTTGAATGATTTTTTTTTTCCAAGGTCTTGATGTGCACGTACATCAAAATCACTTCAATTCATGTATTTCTTATGTGAAGTTGCGTTGTTGACCAAAATTATCCGTCGCTACGTGGAAGAAGAAATGTTTGCATGGCAAACATGGATATGTACATTATAATTTGGTAATTCTTATTTTACTACTTTTAAGTATTATGAAATTCGCATTTTGTTATCTTTAATTTTTTTCGTCTCACTTTCATACTTAAAGTTTGATTTTTGTACCACTTTCATACTTTTGTTAGCATATCCGTCAAATACTTCATTAATTGATGACGTAGAGTAGCTTTGGTCCACCAAATTTGCCACGTAGGGGTGAAAAATTAAATAAATATTAAAAAAATAATCAACTGATAAAAAAAAAAATCTCTCACCCTCTTCAACCTCACCCTCTCCACGCTCTTCTCTAAAAATCCCAACTATCACCTCACCTCCTCTTACGAACCGTTCAATCACTTCCTCTCCTCCGCCAGCAACGTCCAAATCGGAAACAGATCAATCTCGGCGTTCGTCCAATGCTACCAAGAACTGCACTTTCTTCCACTCCGTCTTGTTGACGTCACAGAATCTCGAAGTCGAGTCAGTGAAGTTGCTCCATTCTATCGACGTCGTCTTATTTTTTTTCTCTCTCCCTTCATCCTCTTATTTTCTTTCTCTCTCCCTTCATCCTCTTGGTATGGCGCCGATCCAAAGTCAACGGTGAGCTAGCAACCGGGTCGAAGATTTTTATTTTTCTGCTTTTATTTTGGGTTCTTTTTTTATTTTTCTGTTTTTTTAGTTTTTTTTTAATTTTAATTTAATGAAAATATTTTATTTGGGATTAAATATCTAGTCAACAAAGAATTTTATTAAGTGCCACATATCAATTTTTTATTGGAAGATCCAACCCAATTCATCCACATGGAAAATTTAATGGGGCAAATGTATGTCATGTCATTAATTAACAGAGCATTTGATGGAAATGCTAACAGAAGTATGAAAGTGACACACAAATCAAATTTTAAGTATGCAAGTGAGACGAAAAAAATTAAGAGTAGCAAAGTGTGAATTTTATGATACTTAAGGATAGTAAAGTGAGAATTACCCTTATAATTTACAAACATGAAGTAATTCTTTGTGCATAACATAGGTCTTCACTTGTACATTTTTATTAGCCTACACGCCTTTATAATAAATATGACGGATTATTTTGTAATGATTTTTGCTTATCATAATCAATTAACGGTAACAGTCGTGAGATTCACATAAACTGGCAATTTTGTGTAGAATTATGAAATCCATATACATTAATGAACTTGCAATTACTCGCATGTGTGTTAGCATTTTTCGCCTAAGATATTTACTTTTAATGAAGAATAATATGGAAGTAGATGTTATCACAAAACAAACCCTCATAACCATAATACTTTATTTGTTGAGATGTATTTTCTTTATTCAAGATGTTTTTTCTAATGACGCAAAAGTTTTAGTGTGAAAATGAAAGAAGAAAAAAGGAAATGATGAATAAAATAATGTTAGAGGGATCACATTTGCTGATAACGTATTTTCATATCATTCAATGGATCATATTTAGTAACATAAAAAACTGTCACTATATGTGTTGAGATCAAAGAATACCAAAACCAGTGTTTCAATTCAAGAAGCAAACTTACAAAGGCCATCATATGGTGTCATGAAGTGCAATATTTGTTGGTTGGTGAACCACCAATTATGGTGAGAAAACAAACCTGACAGACAGGCGATTATTTGCCGAGTTATTCAAACTCTTTAATGTAGAGTATAAAACTTCCCATCTCATACACTATTCAAAAGCAGCTCTCCTTTAAGCTGCTAGGGTCAGAGTATAGTACTAGTTCCCTTGAGCTCTGTGTCCCGTTATGCGTTGCATCACATCAAACCCCAAGGCAACCACAAATCCAACGGCTATGGCGTTTGGTTTACACAGTTCTTAAGGTGGACTCTCCCACACCAGATTTCATTTTTGATGTGTGGATGCAACGATGAGAGAGAGAGAGAAAGCAGACAAGATCATGGGATCTGCATGTTTTTATTGCACAAGCCTGCAAAAATGGATCGTGCAAATCCTTTCTCAACTTTCTTCTCTTTTCTTTTCTTGGGAGCACATAATATTAATAAATAAAATTAATTGGCCAATAGACCAAATAGACAACCTCCCATCCATCAATTTCTTGGCTTGTTAAAAAGCAACCCCATTAATTTATTAAACTCAAAAGCTAAGCCTAACAAGGTAACACGTGTCTTTGCTTATCCTAAACCTCCCCCTAAATTAACACCTACTTAATCAAGTGACTTTGACACTAAATCTTCTTTTATTAACATCAATTCAATACAAAGCACTAGACTTTTTTAACCCGTGACTATGAAGCAAGAAGGTCATTGTAACAAGTCTTCTCTTATGACCAAGACAATTAGAGAGTTCACTCTAAACAAGAGGATCACTAGGATTAGCGCTCACTCTGATTATGTTCGTCATTGTTTTTGTAGATTTTTTCGTTATATATGATCATAATTAGTGAATAGCAAAGACAAACGTGAGCGACTGATCATAGCATGTCATTTCTGTTCAAACAAATTAAGTAGAGTGTGATTTCATATTCAAACCCAATCTAAATTAACATATACTTAAAAAGTAACTTGGCACTAAAAAAGGCAAAATGTATTGGGTTTTGTGCTAAACAAAGTTTGTGTGTACTAAACTAGCTTTTATTAACATCAATGCAATGTAAAGCACTAGGCTTTAGGCAAATAGGGCAGTGACTTTGGGAGCAAGAATGTCATTCTCTCTTTCTCAAATAAAGGGGGGATGTTTGGGGTTGTGTGCTGATGAGGCTAAAAAGCATTTGGTGTTGGTGAGAGCGTTGTAGACAGATCAACTGTGTTTTTAGAGAGAGAGAGAGAGGGGAGGTCAGCACAGCACAGCACGCTTTGCTTCCTCAGATGAACAACCTCCTGTTATTAACGTTGTGTTTTTAGAGAGAGGGGCTGTGGTTGCGTGCGTTTTGCTCTAATTTGTGTTTCCTGTTTTGGGGTACTTTGGGTGAAGGGAATCTCTCTGCCCATCTCATCTTTTTTTCACTTTTGTTTCCATCTCTTATTTGTAAAAATCTCTCACGACAACTACTCATAAAACCCACAAGTCCCAAAAGTCAGAGAGGGAAGAGAGAGAAGGAAAAAGAAAAGGAGAGAAAGAACCCACTAAGCTTGCATCAAATTTAAAAGAGAAAAAAACCCCATAGACATCAATCCCCACCGTATTTTAGCTTCCCTATCCCTCTTCCCCTTGTGAGGTTTTGGGTTTTCCTTTGTGCTTGTTTCTTCAAGATCTTTTGATATCAAAGGTGTGTGTGAGACCCAGTGAGCAATTTGAGCACATGAGGATGTTGGCCTTCAAAGTTTTGAGCTTTGGCTAAAGACTTTCATAAGGTAAAACCCTTTTCTCCCTTTTTCTTCCATTTTTTCTTGTTCTTGTAAAAATGATTTCTTTTTTATTCCAAGCCTGTTAATTTCCTCTAACTTTTCTGTTCCTTCCATTTCTCAGTGCAGTTTCTCCAATTTGTACTTCTGCTGTGTGAAAAGTACAAGGGAAAGAAAAAAGATTTGATTTTTTCACTCGGGTCATCTCAAAAACTGAGCCTTTAGATATGGTCACTGAGATGGAGGGATGTACAAGGAAGGAGAAGGAGGCATGTCGACAGCTGCTAGATTTGATTCCAAGAGAGAGAGACTGGCTTGTGAGCAGGGATATTGAGAGAGGCAGCAGCCATGGAAGCTCCTCCTCAGAGGAGAAGAAGCTTGAGCTCAGGCTTGGCCCTCCAGGTCAAGACTGGTCAATGGAAAGAGAAAGGGACGAGAAGTCTCAGTCCCATCTCTCTCTTGGATACTTTTCTTCCCCCATGTCCTCCAACCAAACCCAGAAATTTATTTCTTCTTACCAGCAGCAGGCGAAAGTTGCATCTTTTCTTCACCTGCCCGTCACCCCCAACAAGGCGTCACAGCCCTGTTGCACTAAAGTGGTAGACTTGCAGAGTGCAGAAAAGAAAGGGTTTTCACTACCCCCTGCAAATACAGCTGTGCTCCCCAACACCTCTCAGAAAAGGTCATCCAGCTTTTTCTACTTTCTTGTGTAATATTATTATTTTTTTAATTTTTCCTGACAGAGGATATTCACTCACAGGTTCTCATTGCTAGGATCTAGACAAAGTTGTGGTCCATGCATAATTTTCTGTTTTTTTTTTAAAAATTATTTTTTCATTTTTGTTAAAGTGTCAAATTATTTTCCTTTTTCTGTAATTTTTTCTGTGACACAGAAGTTATCATTGCTTTTTGCTGCTTATTCACAATCAAGCTTGTTTTTCCTTTTTGGTCTGTCCAAGCATACCATCTGTTCTTCCATTTTCATGTAAGTTTTAATTTGGCTTTTCTGTCATTGTTTCTTACCAAATCTACTTCAATAATGCCTAGATATTATCTCGTACATTATTACATTATTCTTTAGTTCTTAATGTCTTTTATTGCTACCAATTGGGGTATTTTTTTTGTATGCTTTTAAAAATTTATTATATGCAAATTTACAAGTTCTCTCATATTTTGTATGATTTAATTTTTTATTTGTGCCCTGAAAACATGTACAATATTTTTTCCTCAGATTTTGTATGAATTAATATATGAAAATTTAATTTGTGCTAATTATTTCTCTTTTGATATTCCAAAAAAAAAAAAAAAAAACAGAACTGCTCCTACTCCAGTTGTGGGTTGGCCTCCAATTCGATCATTTAGGAAGAATCTTGCAAGCAACAACTCATCAAAACCAGCGGTTGAATCTGAAAATGTTGTCCAAAACAAAGTTCCTAATGGTAAACCAGTTGAAACCAGCAGAAAGGGTCTGTTTGTGAAAATTAACATGGATGGAGTCCCCATTGGAAGAAAAGTGGACCTCAGTGCCTATGACAGCTACCAAAAGCTCTCCTCCGCTGCCGATGAACTCTTCCGTGGCCTTCTCGCCGGTAAATCTCATAAATCTTCACTAATTAATTATTGTTGTAGCTACATTGTTAATTTACGGGTTAAAAGTTATTCTTAGCATTTTTGGTTAGTTAGAGAGAGTATGATTTAGATCAGTGTCTACTTCATATGGTCAAAATCCATTTTTACCAACACAAATTTTATAATGTTTTGGTTTTTATTCCAATTTGTTTTGATGGGGTTTTCGAATTCTTTTTCATGAAAATACATCCTTTGTACTTATATAACCGTGTTTGTTGCTTGCGCGATCTTATGTTTAGCTCAAAGAGATTCCTGTGCTGGTGGAACCAAGAACAAGCAAGAGGAAGAGAAAGAAATCACAGGTTTATTGGATGGAAGTGGAGAATATACCCTAGTTTACGAAGATAATGAAGGAGACAGGATGCTTGTTGGGGATGTCCCATGGCAGTAAGCATCTTATCATCTCTGTGGATCTGATGCAAATTTTAGATTATTATTCTTTCACTTCCATATATATATATATATATTATATTCCAACACTCGCCGATCTGATTTCAGTTTTAATCTCCCCATTTTATTAAATCATGCAGCATTAGATTCCTAACCGTTAAACAATATATGCTTCTCGTTTTTTATGCATAAAAATCATCATACTGTTTTCGTTTGTTGTTTCTTAATGTAATGATTCCCGCAACTCAATACAACGGCATCATATCGTGTCGTTTTGCACCTGAAAAATATGTAGTATTGTCGCCTGTCGTAAGCATAGACATTAAACAATGTTGTGTAATTTGCTCCTTGATCTTTGATTTGCAGCATGTTTATGTCTACTGTGAAGCGGCTGCGTGTGCTCAAGAGCTCTGAACTCTCTGCACTTCGTCGTAAGTTCGATGTTTAATCATTATATATATACAACCTGGTCCTAATCAATTAATTTAGTATTTGGTCCTGCATCCTTGTACCGATTATGAATAAACTAATGGTGATTTGTTTTCAGTTCGTAGCAGCAAGCAAGATAAGATGCCACTTTGACTCTGCATTGAACTGAAGAAAGAGGAATTTTAATCTCAAGAATCCACCACTGAAGTTTGTATTTTGTAGTAGACTTGTTTTGTGTGACTTATCTGAAAATTTTCTTTTGTAATTTCTCTGTCGAGAAAAGGAAAAGAGAAATGGAAGGAAATTAAGAGTTAGCTAGAGCCCAAGTGATGTGTGTGGAGATGTGTATGGTTTTTCTCTCTTGGCCCTTGTAGAAAAAGAGAAAAAGCAAAGAATGTGTTTTGGGTGGTAATTATGTTACGCTAATTCAAATGAGTGTCGCATTACTTATTATATTATGCATTACAGAAATAATGTTACGCTGATTCAACCGAGTGTCAGTCGAATTCCATTGTGCCAAACCACCTAACCTAATTCCTACATGTAAAACTGTCACTCAGACAAGGTGATTTTGTTTGTTTCTTTCCTTAAAAGTCACTTATGAAGTTTGACTGCAAGCAAAAGTTAATTAGAAAGTCAAAAACATCTAATTTTAACTAGATGTTGTCAATCATGCTAACATATTAAACGAACTAGGGCTTGAAATCTGGCCAAAACAGAAAGACAAACAAGTAAAAAGTAAGGAGACTAGGACTCCATGTAGGTAGCAATCATGGGAGTTGAAGATAGAGCATGTAGTTTGGGGAGAATTTTGAGTTGGGACCTTCTTGCCACGTAGTAGGTACCATCTAATTTAAAAAATAACTTATGTTGGACGCTCGTGTGGTAATTTATTAACTTTGTGGTACATTCAAAGTCAAGTAGGTCTTGAGTTCGACTGACATTAAATAATTAAGTACCAATTAAATTGTTACAAAAATATATAGCTTGTTCTACAAGTAATTATTCCCGATTTTGTAATACATGTTATGTTTTTTAACCGTACTTATCACTCCACCTACCACATAACATGACGTGACACTGAAATTTTTTCTAGTAGGTTGGGTGTATGCTTTGAGCCTCTACTTGTATTTAGTGGTAAATGGCAATCATAAATACCATATTGATTTGGTAACTAATAAAGCTCCTAGAAACTTAAAGAATGATGGGCTGTAAAGTTTGTTACACTTTTCTCTTTTTTGATTCCATTTGGAGAGGTTGCCAATTTGTACACTATTCATTGTATTCAAGGGTTTTTTTTTGGCTTAGGCTTTAGAACCTTTGGGTAGGATAAAAGTAGAAACATACACCTTTTTGGTTCAAAAGAGTAGACCCAAAAATCCATATGCATCTTCTACCTATAATTTATTGAGTTATGCTACGATCAGAAGCGAACACATATTTAAATCTAGTGCATTAACGGTCATAAATCTAGTATATAAGCGTGGACGAGTGAGCGTATCGCATTCTAGTTGAAATATCGAGAACCATATTTGATGAGTAAGATAGTGATGGGCCATTAATACGGCTTAATTGTAGGGTTTAGATTCGTTTGGATATTTGAGGGGTGTGTCCTAATCAACGTGTGGGAGCATAAGAAAAACTGTCTAGAGGGTGAAAAGGAATATGGAGGTTTGGGGAGGATTGAAGGGTCTTTGTCTGTAATTGAGAGCTGCCTAACTTTGGGGCGAAGAATGAGACTGGCATTATTCCAAAGGAATTCAGTTTGGGTCTCTGCTTTTGAGTTTAGGGCGAGGGAGGATAATGTCCCAATAGTCCACTTTATCTACAAATATTTTGCAAGTCACTTTTACACAAATCCAAAACTTTTGCATGCTTATTTCATGTATAGAATTGCTGTTTTTACAATCATCCATGTGCGTATGTGCGGTTGTCAATGACTATACATAAAAATTTTGTTGATCTGAAAATTTTTAAGTTCATACAAACTCCTAGTGAAAATAAATGATTGTCTTTAGAAGTTCCTATACTTTACATATTGTGCAGCTAAATGATTATTCTTTGACTTTTTTTTTCCTTTTTGGAGAAAATAATATTAGAGGATGAGAGATTTGGGCTAAGTTATATAATTGACAGCATAATTAGGTATCAAACTCGTTATTCGTAAAATTATGAGAGCAAAACTTGAAATCTCTTATTTACAAGTGTAAAAGAATACTATTAGAATGTAGTAATCACTAAATGATTCTTGACCTAAAAAGAGAAAGGAGTTTGGCAAACATTTGATAGGAATATGAACTGTTTGATGCCCGGGTTTATTCTAACTATCTGGGATTTGTTCTTGGACTTTTATAATTAGTAGCCCAAACATAAACCCAATCAGAACTGAGAGAGTGATACGATGGAAACCAAACACTTTTCTCAGAAGACCCCAGTTATTTCCAAATATACCAACGCTACCCTTCAGATAATTTAAATTTCAAAAAGAAAATAAAGATTCATTTAATAACCATTTCATTTTTTTGTGTGCTTGAGGTATGAAAAAAGTATATTAGTGAATGGATGGATAAAGAAGAATGGTGTAACATCCCGTAAAAAACGTTTGTTATATAATAATTTTCGGGGGATATTTTGGACACATGCGTGATTATTTTGTATACTGAAAAGTGTAATTTTACTGTTTTGATGGGTGCACAATACCCCAAAAACCCAAAATATCTCTTTTCTTTCTCTTCTTCCCCGTCACTTCCTTATTTTTTTTTCATTTCTCTCTCTTTCTCTCTCTCTCTCTCTCTCTCTCTCTCTCTCTCTCTCTCTCTCATTCTCACCATCTATGCACAATGTATGTCGACGAAAATCGGTCGAACCGAGGTGAACTAAAATCACCACCATCTTTGTCTCGACGCCCTGGATTCAACGGTGCAAACCGTTTGTTCAAACTCCCACCCATTTGACGGGAAAAGCACACGGAAGAACAAGACCTTCCCGGCTATTTTCTCGCCATTCTAGACCGAGGTGAGGTTTCTAACTACTACCATTCGATTCCTCTCATTGAGTAGATGAATTTTCATATGTCATTTGCTTGATTTGGTCGAGTTTTGATGTAGATCGACGAGCTACAGTAGCCGCGGTCTTTTGAGGGAAACACATGCCATTTCCCGAGCCTTTTTCGCCAAACCAAAGGTACACCATCATTCTACTCCTCTCTAGCTTCATTTTGATATAAAGAATGTGAAATTTGGCCAAGAAATGAAGAAGTTATGGAGATTTGAAAAATTCCCAAAAAACCGGCCAGTTTTCCGGCAAACGGCAGCGACGACGACTTGCTCGAGTTGCAGCGGCGACCGGTTCAGATCGGCCTGAACCCAGTCCAAATTGGCCTGTGACGTCAGCAACCAGTTCAAACCTGGTCCAAACCGAGAATATTCTCAGGTATATTCTTTTAACGCCGTTACGAATATTTCGTTAGATTTAACGAAGATACCGGAATCTTCCGTTAAATCTAATGGCGTCAACTAATGCCGTTAGTTGACAGTTTGACCCAGCGCGTGGGCCGCGAGTGGGCTGCGCGTGGGGGCCCGTGGGGCATTATTTTCGACTTTCGTCGTCGCGAGGCAACTCGTGACGACGCATACTACCTAGGGGCAGTACGTATGATATTTTTCAGAGTGTTCCGGACCTACATGTTGAGCAAACAAGGGATATGTTTTTTTAATTAGTAACCTTTATGAGTTTAATCACTATATTAGTGATATCTCATATAGGTGAGACGTATCTAGAGGACTACCGGGGCTACCCAGGATAGGGGGGCTACGACTCGGCTACTTACAAGTGAGTGAGTGGGTCTTTGTTTTGATAAATATATTATTATGTATGGTTTTTCAACGCTTTCTTCAAATTGTTAGCACGACTTATATAATATGTGGTGTTGGAGGTAGTGTTGGAAATGTGCCCTAAAACCAATCATATGATGATACTTTACGGACATTTCAAATGTTAAACTAATTTAGTTTAATATAAAGGGCAATGATTATTGTTTAAAGTAGTCTCATATAAATGTTATATGCTTAAACAATAAGTCCAAGGAATATGTGCTTAGTAGAATGTAATCTAAACAAGTTAGGTTCATGAGACCATTCTCGATCATAGACATATCCTAAACGTTCCTGATCATAGGATTGCCAATTGGGCATTGACAGTCCGATAAGATCAGTACATGTTATGTCTTCTCTCAGGGAGAGTGACTAGTCTCGAGTCATTGGTGTAACTGACACCAAGACAAGCATGTAGGTGCTCAATCTAGAATGAGTCCACTGAACACGATCAACTATGAGTTTTCATGATCATGTCACATGAGAACTCATAGTTGGGATAATGCAAATTAGTCCTTTGACCTGAGGCATCACAGTTGTCTTGTGGTGAGGTCCTTGATCTTTGATTATGTCAAAGTCATCCCATCCGAGGGTGTCCACGGCATAGTTGGGGTTAAGCTACTTAGCCATGGAGGCAAGTGAATGCGCAACAAGGGATCTCTAACCTTCAAACCGTTTGAGGGAGAATACTCTATGATATGATTAAGAATCTCTGGCCAGAGTATGAATAAGATTTAGGAAGTCGTTCCAAATCATATTCAAGGTAATCATATAAGTAAAGGAATCACATTGGATAGTAGACATGAATAAACTATCATCTCAAACAATGTGGTCGAGAGTATTGTATTAGAGAAGGACCGTATTGCATTGCAATCCTAACTGAATAGGTTCTCCACCTCTTCTGATTAGCTTGGGTAGCCATGACATACTGCTAGGTGTCACTCATGGTTTGTGGATGCCCTATAAGTGTATAATCACTTAAGGGAGAATTGAAAGTATGTTTCAATTTGGAATTGATTTGAAAGAGTTCTAATCCTCCACTGCCTCGCTAAAAGGAACCTAATGGATCGTACACCGAGTAAGGTAGAGTTTGATGAAACGATGGAGATGAGTAAGAATAATTAAATGGTTTAATTATTTATGGCAAGGATTAATTAATATGTTAATTAATCAAACGAATAAGTTCGTTATAGACCTCGGGTTAGTTTTGGGCCAACGCCCATTGACTTAAGTTGTATGACAACTTAATGACTAATAATACATTAGGGCCCAAAAGCCCAATGAACCCAACATGGCCGGCCATTTGATGCAATGTAGTGAACTTGCTTTAATTGCAAGTTTGCCACTACATTGTGAGATGTTATAATGGCAACTTGATAACATTTCATTTTAGTGGTTTTCTTTTGGAGAATTGAGAGAGTGAAAGCTCTCTCTTCTCTCAAAGAGGCCGGCTCCCTAGAGGAGAATAGCTAGCAATCTCTCTTCCTCTAGGGCACTCATCTTCTCATCAAGGCTCTCCTTGGTGTGGAGACTTAGAGGTTCCCTACTTTGGGAACTTGGAGAATCCGATTCATCCATCATCATCCAAGCAAGGAATGAAGGCCCTCTCCATGGGTGATTAGCCTTTGCTTATGCAAAGAGGAATCTTCAAAGGTATTTGATTTCTCAACTCAAAATTTGTTTTGATTTGAGTCTTGGTTCACCATATCTACTAGGCTTTGAATTTTCTTGGGTAAAGTTTCGTTTTAAGTGCATAGAAGCATGTTTCCGCCTTTAATTGTTAAATGCATGCTTAATGATGTTGCTTAATGAACTCGGTTAATCCGCATTTTTTCCCTTCAAGAGGTAGAACACCCATATTATATTTGCCATACATTTTTCTATACTGTTGCTCATTAGTAGATGTAGAACACCCAGGTATAAGTACTCAGTCCTATGGCCAGGACTTGCCTTGACGTTTGAAGGTATCACACCTAGTACCGCTACGCAACTTTGGATCCATTGTAGGTACTACCATGTTCTAGGTTGCACTAGGCAACTCGAACTTGTGTGTGACGCGCTTTGCACACAACGATTAGCATTAGACTCGTGTCATTGTAGTACTCAGCGTATTTCTCATATACCTAGCCTGTCCTCGTAGCTTATCTACTTGGGCTTGTGTGTTTACATATGGATGAGCAGTCAGTCTGATTTTCGGGAAGTACCCGTGACTTGAGCATTTAGTTTTTTTTTTGAGCAATCCATTATGGTTTTACCATTGGTTTCGGGGAGTACCTATCTTACTATTATAGTATTTTGAGGATCATACCGGGGAGTATGACGTATTTTAAAAAACTATACATGTTTTCCAGCGAAGGGATAATACGATCTTGAAAACAAAGGTTTTATTAAACTTTACTTTTTGACCCACTTATCTTTTTATGTTTTGCGCCCCTCCAAGACCTAGTGGCTGATTCGATTTCCAGTGAGACGAGAGCTTACTTTGACTGTGGTTGGCGGTTCTGACAGTTTCTCCAGACTATGTAGGATTTGTTCCTACTTTTAGTTAATTTCTGCTTATCCATCCTCACGAGGATGTAAATATTTTATTCTCATGCACTATTTACTATGATCTGACTGTTATGCACCTGTAATAATGAGTTTTACCTATTACCGCACTCTTACTTCCGCTTCCAACTCTATATCTACTCACTTTTTCACATATACATGTATTATTGACTTTCGTTACTTAACACGTGTCGGGTAGCACTTCCCGACACCTGGCGTGTCAGGATCGGGATGTGTCAAATAGTGAGAAGGAGGGGAGAAATAAAGAAGAAATAAGGAAAACAAAATCTTGAAAGTAAATACAACTTAAATTGGTTTTTGGTTTTTAGTTTTTATTTTGTGTGCCTTTTCTACTCCTTCTACTTTCCGCATTTTTCTAGAAATTTTTTTGGTCAGGTGATCCGTTGTCAAGAGGTATGTCGTTAGTGGCTTGGCAGAAGTGTTGTCGGCCTAAAAATCAAGGGGGCCTAGGTGTGCGTGATTTGTCCCAACTTAATCGTTCTTTGCTTTTATATCGTTGTTGGCTTATGGTTTCTTCTTCATCTATGATTCTATGGCTTTAATTTTTTACGCCAGCGTTTCTTAACAACTAGTCTTGTTGCAATCCCCACTTACCAGAAATCATCTGTTTGGTTGGTTTGAAGGGTGTGTATCCAATTTTTTATAATCATATATAGTGGGTTGTGGGAGATGGTACACAAATTAATTTTTGGACTGATAATTGGCTTGGGAAGTCTCTTGTTCGTCGCTTAAATATTCATGTCTCTCTTGTGCTGGTCCTCAATGAAAAGGTTAGTGATTTTATCTCTAATTCAACTTGGAATTTGCCTTCTGCTTTTTCGGACGCTTTACCACAGGTGGCGGATGATGTATCTTTAGAGCAGGTCCAGCCGTGCAAATTGCTTGGGGGACAGTGGCTCAAATTGCCAGAGGGAGCCAGAGGGATGGGGTGGAGAAGTGGGCTGCTCGGGGAAAGGGAAGAGCCCGAGCACCAGGCCTGTGAACTGTTGACAGCCCGAGCCACCGAGGTGGCTGACGTCAGGCTGGCGTCAGCCAAGCATTTTATATTTTTTTGCTTCAGGCGCGTGCAATACACCCGAGAGTGAGGCGCGTCTCGACAAGGTCGGCAGCGGGTGGGGCCCGCCTGTCGGCCACTTCAATTGTTATCTTTGGGGAAGCCACGTGGCTTCCCTTGGACCGTGCGATCTCAACGACTATTTAATTTGAGCCGTTGGATTTGCAACGGTAATAAATAAAAAAAAGGATTTAATATCAACCGTTGGATCTCAGATCAACGGTTGATATTAATTCCTTTAAAAATTAAAAAAAAAGTTTTAAAATTCTGAAAAGTTACCGTTGTGACACGTGGCACAATCTGGAGCGTTGAAATTCAAAATTTTTAAATCCAACGGCAGAGATTAATTAATTGAATAAAAAATTACAAAAAAATTGTAAAAAATCTGTAAAAATCGGGAAAAAAATTTAAAAAAATTTGTAATTTTTTTTTTTACTTTTCTATAAATACCTTGGCAATATCATCTACCTTACACCACAATTCCATATTTTCTCAACATCTTTCAAGCTTTCTCTCAAAGTTTCAATGCATTTTTTTTCAAACAAAATGACACGTGGAAATCTTTCCTCGATCAGTGTAATCGGGTTGTGACACATGGCACAACGTGATTCGTTAAAAATCTAATCGGAAATCCATCACCAATAATTGTCTTTTCAGATTATGACACGTGGCGTAACGAGAACGATTAAAAATTTTATTCGATATAACAAATAAAATAATTTTGAATTATTTTATAAATAAATAAAAAAATACATATATTTTATTGTTATTGATTTTTCGGATAATGACACGTGGCGCAACGAGAACGATTAAAAATCTTATCCGAAATTACAAATAAAAATTATTATGTATTATTTTATGAATATAAATAATACTAATATTTAATTGCCAATTGCCAATTGTCAAGTCAATTTAATTGTAGGGGTGAAGATGTAAAAAACAATTGTCAGAGGAATATACTGTTCGTTATGGCAATTACTGTTTATTGGGGTAGATTGAATAGTGATTGCCTGAGAGGGAGGTGGGCAACGCTGGAGTTGCTCTTAATGACTCAACCCTGTGAACTTGTCTGAGGATAAAATTTATTGGGCCGCTTCCTCCTCGGGTTCTCTTTTGGCGAAAGAGGCTTTTGGTTTTTTAAATTAAGATTTACTGATTCAGGATCGGGGTAAACTTATTTGGCATGAAGCTATTCAACCGATAAAGTCTATTGCTACGTGGAAGGCTTGCTTGGACGTTTGCTTACAAATGATTTACTACAACGAAGGGGTTTTTCTCTCTTCTTGTTGTTCTCTTAGTTAGACGGATTCAGAGTCAATTGTGCGTCTCTTTTTGAGGTGTTCCTTTGTTGGTGTTGTTTGGCAATGGATAATTGGCCTTTTTGGGAGATCTTTTGTCCCTTTTGACTCCTTAAGTGCCTTCTTTTTAGGTCAATTTTCTGCCGGATTTCCTTCTTCTTGTCAGCGTTTGCAGTTTATGGTGGCTCACTGGCTTGCAATAATTTTTGGGCAACCTAAAAACTTCGTAATTAGGTTCGCTTTGAAGAGGTTGAGATAGATCTTGCCTCCATGAAGCGTTTGCTTCTCAGTTATTATAGGGAGTCGGCTGTACTTTTTTTTCTTTAGTTTTGCTTCATCTTCAAACTTAGCTCAAATTTTTAATATGTTGGGTGTCTCCCTTGCGTCAATTCACTCCTTCTTTACTTCTGTTTACTGGCAATTACCACTTGAGAATTGGGTGAAGGTAAATACTGATGGTTCTTTCTGAGCAAACGGTTCGGCAAGACAGGGTGGAGTGTTTCTGTTGAGAATAAATCCCACATTGATGAGAGGAGAGACCTTACATGAGCTTATAAGTAAGTTGAGCTACTTCCCATATTGCCAATTGGTTTTATGGTGGAACCCCAACTTTTTTTAAGGTATCAAAGCAGGTTGTCCAATGACCACATGTGTTCCACGTCACCTCGTTTGTGTTGTCCACGTGCTAGGCTTAAAAATTCGCCACACGTGAGAGAGCGTGTTGAGAATGAATCCATTGATGGGAGAAGAGACTTTGCATGAGCTTATAAGTAAGTTGAGCTACTCCCCATATTGACAATTGATTTTATGGTGGAACCTCAACTTTCTTCAGTTTCGAAATTCAAATGGTGTGTGGTTGGGGGCTTTTGTAGCAAAAGCACATGTTGCTAGTGCTGTTGAAGCTGAAGTTCTTCTAGTTTTGGAGGCAATCCGTGTGCCATGGGTGCATGATTGGCACCATGTGTGGTTGGAAACAGACTCCTCTTTAGTGGTTCAGTTTTTTTACTTCTCGTTCTCCTTCTATTCCATAGAAGCTACGCAATGATTGGATAAATTATATATGGCGTGCTTCTAGGTTGCATTTCCATGTCTTACATATTTTCCGGGAAGGTAACAGAGTTGCGGACTCCCTGGCAAATTATGGAACTGACCACTTGGGTTACTCATGGTGGGACCTCAGTTTGCTTTAACTTATCATTCTCAAGACTTAGGTCCTTTGCCGACTTATTGCTTTAGTTGAATTTTCCTTTCTTGTTTTCTTGCTGTATTGGGGTTTTCCTACTCCAAGAAAAATATATATTTTTTATTCAACTGGAAAGGGGCTTGAGGGAATCGCACGGGGGTCATTGTATCGGGGGGTTAGTTCTTTCTAATCGCTCGGAGCGAGAAGGAAGTAGCCTACGTTTGTAGTTGACGACTAAATTCCGGAGTTTTGATTCTTTCTACCATCTTGTGCGGTTAAGAGAGTAAGGCTACAATTGTAGTCCAATGACCAAATCTTATGTGTAGTTCGACTCGCCTAATCCTTTAGTTTTTTACGTGACTTCCAATTTTTCATCCTTTGTATTGGTTTATTTTTATTCAATAATATATTTTATGTTTAAAAAAAAGATAAGGAAAAATAAAATAAAACTAATTAAAATCTATTCTAATTGATGTGTCACGTTTTAAGTGGTCGAATTCTTTTAATGGTTATTAGCCTCTCTGCACGTGTTGATGTGCGCGCGAGGGGCTTTTTTTTATTCACGGGCGCTACGCGCCCCTTAAGATATGTTACGTTAGCCTCTCTGCATGTTGTCATTTGTGGCGTCGACATATACGAAATTGCCTAAGTGGCGCGTAGCGCCCGTGATTGAAAAGAGGTCTTTCATGCGTGCAGAGAGGCTAACGTAACATATCGTTGACAATCCCATTCAGCTTTCTTTCCACCACTTTTAGAACAAATTTTGCCCATCATATGGTAGAAGGCCAACAGATCGGACAGCTGCTCCACTGACATCTTCCCCATCACATTCCTTGCCAACCTTTCTCTCTCCTCATTCAACTTCAATCTCTGTTTGTAGGAGCCTGCATTTCTCACAGTTGCCCCAATTTGCTTCAGTCTATTCTCTTGCTGTAAGCTCAGTCCTGTGTTTGACTGCAGATAAGAAAAAAACAAATACATCAAACATGAGTCTCGTTCTCTTGGTCCCCTGGTGGTCACCCCCCTTGGATTTGACATGAAGGAAGAGAGTATAACACTAAATCATGTCCATTTAATCTCCACCATTGGCATAAAAAATTCCAGAGTAAGTAACCATGCATTTCTTGGTCACCTGGTAAAAAAATTAAATTAAACACTTCATAATCTAATAGAAACCTCAAGGAATTCTGCTCCAGCTTCAAGTTCAAATTCTTTGATTGGATGCAGACCACTTGCTAGGCCTCCTCTGTATATGTTTCTTGCAATAGAGAAACTTCTAACCATTTTCTTTCTCCTTTCCTCCATTTCCCCATCAAGCTTCAAAGATTGTGGAGCTGAAGCTGAACTATTTAGCTTGTTCTTGTAAGCAATTGCTGCCTTCACAAATTCCTACAAAATCCCATAAATTTTACATTAATTCCCCATTAATCAATAATTAATGATCACTGTATCCCATATATCATATTCTATACACAAATTTAAAAAATGAAAAATTTGAAGTAGTAAAGAGACCTGATAAGCAGATGGGCAACCAGGATAATCAAACTCATCAGAATCTGGTCTCCTCATTCTTTCTGGATGAAACTGTAATCCCATGATAAACTTACCTTCCTCAGGATTAAAAGCATCTGGATCATAAAACCCTTCAATCAAACCATCTGGTGCAAAAGCCATTGCCACAAATCTCTGTGCCAATTTCTTAACACCTTGATGGTGATAGCTATTAACCCTAGTCTCCATCTTCCTTTCTTCTCCTGATTCCAAAGACTCCTTAAACCAATGGTGCAAAGGAGTCTCCTCCACCACCTTCACCAAATGCCTATGCCCATCATAGTCTTCATAATTTATATGCCCATCATAGTCTTCATAATTTATATGCTGAATATAAACACCGTTTTTTAGATCATCGAATTTGCTGTGCTTTTTCGAAAGCTCTTTCTCGATGTCTTGGTAAAGAGTTCCTCCACATGCCACATTTAAGACCTGTGAGCCTCTGCACATTCCCAAGTAGGGTATGTTCCGTTCGAGGCAGAGCTTCGCCAGCCTCAATTCGATCGAGTCTTTTTCTTTGTCAATGGCTGTGTCGCTTGCATGGAGTCTGCTGATTTCTTCCAACTCTTCCGGTGAAAGGCTTGCGACGTCGACCTCAGTTTCGTACATGAGTCTCGTTCTCTTATTCATGTCAAAGGCTTGCGACTGTCTTATACAACAACAATCACAAAACACATTCATTCAACAGCCAACTACTGCAATATAATTCAAGCAACAGAAATCCCATGTCGCAAACTGTCTATATATAACAACCCAAATTCCAAAAACATATATTTCTACAAAATTTGGAAATGGTTTTGTGGATAATTCCTAACATGGACCATGGAAATTGTTCTGCAACCAAATTACTTCAAAGTAAAGGTCTATTACTATTAATGCATCAAACTGTTGATTTCCTGTAACAAAACAGAAAACCCGAAAGATCATTACTTTTTAACAACTCAAAGAACAAAGAACCAAACAGCAACAATCACACAATACATTCATTCAACACCCAACTACTGCAATATAGTTCAAGCAACAGAAATCCCATATCGCAAACTGTCTATATATAACAACCTAAATTCCAAAAACATATATTTCTGCAAAATTTGGCATTGTAGAGAGAGAGAGAGTACCAAGGTGAAGAAATACATGTTTCTTCTTCTTCTTCTCCTTCACTAAATTCTCATTTTCTCCAACATATCTGAGGGACTGTGATCCAAAACCAATGCTGCCAATGATTCAACTTGTAAGAAGAGAGGAGAGAGAGAGGGGAGAGAGAATCAGATCACACTGGGGTCATTAAAGGACTGATGGTGGAAAAGATAATTCTGTCCACATAGAGAGGGGAGAGGAAGAGGGGGAGAGTAGCGTAAGCAAAGGAAGGGCGCGTACGGGATCACATCCCAGTTGTTCCCACAACTCCGTCATCTCTTTCACTTTCTCTCTCTTCGAAACAGAGATCGGGGGCCTTCCTCCCCTCCTCTTTCTCCTCTATCTGTGATATCCCACATCGACCAACGGAGAGGGGGTGATGTGCCTTATATGTACATGCCCACCTCCAATTAGCATGAGGCCTTTTGGGAGCTCACTGGCTTCGGATTCCATCGGAACTCCGAAGTTAAGCAAGTTTAGGCTAGAGCAATCCCAAGATGGGTGACCTACTGGGAAGTTGCTCGTGAATTCCCAAAAACAAAACCGTGAGGGCGTGGCCCAAAAGCGGACAATATCGTGCTACGGCGGAGTCGGTCCGGGATGTGACAGAATGGTATCAGAGCCACTCTGCCGTTCGGTACGGATGTGCCAGCGAGGACGCCGGGTTCCCTTTAAGTGGGGTGGATTGTGATATCCCACATCGACCAACGGAGAGGGGGTGATGTGCCTTATATGTACATGCCCACCTCCAATTAGCATGAGGCCTTTTTGGAGCTCACTGGCTTCGGATTCCATCGGAACTCCGAAGTTAAGCAAGTTTAGGCTAGAGCAATCCCTAGATGGGTGACATACTTGGAAGTTGTTCGTGAATTCCCAAAAACAAAACCGTGAGGGCGTGGCCCAAAAGCGGACAATATCGTGCCACTCTGCCGTTCGGTACGGATGTGCCGGCGAGGACGCCGGGTTCCCTTTAAGTGGGGTGGATTGTTATATCCCACATCGACCAACGGAGAGGGGGTGATGTGCCTTATATGTACATGCCCACCTCCAATTAGCACGAGGCCTTTTGGGAGCTCATTGGCTTTGGATTCCATCGGAACTCTGAAGTTAAGCGAGTTTGGGCTAAAGCAATCCCAGGATGGGTGACCCACTGGGAAGTTGCTCGTGAGTTCCCAGAAACAAAACCGTGAGGGCGTGGCCCAAAGCGGACAATACCGTGCTACGGCGGAGTCGGTCCGGGATGTGACACTATCTATCTTCGAACTCTCGCCCAAATTGATTTTATCTGGGTCGGAACTCACGCCCAAACGGAAAGACGATGGCGGGGGCTCGCAAGTCTTTCATCGTTGGGGACTTGCACCAGATTGATTTTTTCCAATTGGGTTTTTGGTGGTTCGAGAATTCATCATCTGATTACAGATAAGTTTTGGGCGAGAAGAATGGTGGAGGTGGTTTTTGCGCGTCAGTTAATATCAGTTTTGGGCGAGAAGAATGGTGGAGGTGGTTTTGTATAATATCAGTTTTGAAGATAAGTTTTCCCGCTTATTTTAATATTTTTACCATTATGTTCCTATTTTTTTAATTTTTTAATTTTTTTATAACTTATAAGCAAGGGTATTTTTGATATTTTGTTAAAAATTTAAACTTAAGGCCCTCTGCTTTAATAATATAGAAGATGAAGCGAAATGCGGGTAAATGCATAACAAGTAAATGTTGAGGGCCGAGATCCGCTGAAGATTGGGTCTTCACCTCTAATGCGTCTCGCCAACTCTCCCCAGAACCAAAGAAATGAAGGCTGCTCTGCAATGGAATGAACATCAACTTACCCTTTATTGTCAAAATATAAAGAAGCCCATCTTCTGATTTCACATCTCATGGTTAAGGGTTTAAATTTGTCATTAAAACCATAGTCCCGCCCCTTGAAGGTCGTCGTCTCCGCAACATCCAGCAGCAATGGCCAACTTCTATAATCACAATTGAATATTATTCCACAAGCTGGATGAAATCTTCCGCCGGAAATGGCAGCGGCCGACACCTCTAGGAACAAAGCGCTAGGTTGTGAAATTTGCCCTTTTTTTATTTTATTTTATAAATTTTAGAACTCTAAGTCATTTAAAAGGATTAATTATTTTGTATAATCCATGTGTCACTATTTTATTAGACTTGTAGTTCCCACATGAGTATATGAGTGTCACATCATCACTCTAACATAATAACTAATGAAATTTTAACGGAATGACTAAATTGATGTGTGGTAGTCAATTTCAGAGACGATATTGATTGATTTTGAATTCATAGACTAAAATGACGATTTAAGTAAATTTCAAGGACCACTCGTGATAAAAAAACCCTTAAAATAATCTCCTTGTAGAAAGAAAAAGGGTCTGGTTAAGACTAGTCTTATGGATAATCCTATCAATATAATTTCCGTAATTTCCTCTAGTCACGGGCCTCTGTAATATCTAAATCAGAGGGCCGGGTTGCCAGGCAAATCAATAATTTCTATCATTTCATCTGTAATTATTCATGTTGGAAGTTCCTAGCTGGAAAATGAGCAAGCTAATTGTACTCAATCCGTAGCAATCTCCTCCAATTACATATTAATTAGTTCCATTTAAGCATGAATGTCATACCAAGATGGACAAATCGAAGGTACGTTCTAATGCTATAAATATTGAACTAGTTTCTCTAAAAAAATATAGTGAACTAGTTTGTGCTGATATATTTGTAATAACCAAATAAGTTCTAGAAATTGAGAGGGGCACAGCCATGGAAGCGGCTACTTCCAAAAAAATAATGATGCTTATGATCAACATTATGCTTGTGCAGCAAGTTCATGCGATGTACAGTAAAACCTCGATAAATTAATATTCGATAAATTAATAACCTCGTTTAAATAATAAAAAACTCCAGTACCGACTCGGGCCTGTGTACTAAAATAATAATTTCGCTTAATGCATAAGATAATAATTTTTTCTAACTTTCCTTAAGGCCCATTGGATATATAAATTAATAATTCATTAGAATACATAAAAATATAGTACATAACAATTCATAATGCATATGATAGACTTTTTACCAAACAATTTCAATTTTTCTCAAAAAATGCTTCCAAAGTCACTTGTTTTTTCTTTGCACCTAAATTGAACTGAACCTCGTCCTTAATTTTTTGCAATGTAGACACCACATTTGGAATATCTTTTTCATTTTGTAGCAAGTAGTTATTCAATGTTACTATTGCTTGAAAGGCCTCTTTTGGAGAAACAATTGGTAGATCACAACTATCATCTGGATCTTCATGGTCCTCATTGGTAGTTGTATTCATTATTGCATCAATGATCTCTTCATCAGTTGGCGATTCCATTACTGCATTATTTTCAGTAGGATAATTCAAAATGTCCTCAACATCCATCGCATTTCTATAGCGTAGACCAGAAATGACTTGCTGTAATAAATTGATATATACATGTATCTTTAAAACCCTTATATATTCTTCTTTTTAATGTCCATTAGAAGTTTATCTAATATATGAATATATGACTATGACTTTTTATAAGATACATGAACATATTTTCTTTGAAAACAGAAAATCTTTTATAAATTAATAAAATATTAATTTATCGATAAATTAATAAATTATTCATTTATCGATAAATTAATAATCTCGTTAAAATAATAATTTTTTTCAGTCCCAAGAGTATTAATTTTCCACCAGACCATGGTCGCTTCCCTAGTCCTCCTCCTCCTTCTCCTCCCCTTGACAGTGCTAGTAGTACCTATCTAGTACTTCATATTCAAATCCAAATCCACCATCGTCCGATGGTTCATCGCGCGTCCTTAACCAACGTATATGTTCTGCATCATGTTCTCTTGAATGCGGCCGCAAGATTTCTTCAACCAATTCTCTTCGTCCCAATCATCCATGCAGCCTTTCCTCGGATCATCCAAATTGTCATATTCCCAGTCCTCCCGGCTTCCCCCATGGCGACCCTTATTTGCGATGTCATAATCAATGTACGACCAGATGCAACGAGCAAATGCCGCCCAACCTATATCAATGCACTGCGGGATGTGTTTATAATTTCGTTATTACCCCAACCGAATCAACTGATTCAAGTACGACACTAAATATTGATACAAACGCTAGAATATGTGTACAAAATTTTGAACACATATCATCTTTTAATTGTATTGTTAATGTCACTCAGTATATACATCCGTGTGTCTATAGCTAATAATTAGATGCAAGTTCATTTAATCAATGCAATAAATTTTGTTAATCCTCTAATCAAGTTTTCGTGTTATAATATGCTAGCTGCTCTTGCTGAAGAGCGATTGAAGAATGGTGTTGTTTCCTGCTACAAGAAGTGCGAGAAGTATATTCAAGTACTGTTGGGTTGAAAGTAATCAAACAATAGTAGTGGCGGATGTGACAACTTTAGTCTAGTAGAGTGTTACCAATAATTAACATATGGGGCATTCTTGGGTGCTCCGGAGTACATTAGCTATGTCTTAAAATTTATATCGATCAATAAATCAATAAAAACTAAATTATAATTAAATTTGTTGCAGTCTTTTGGGCTTTTAGTTATATCACATCATATTGAGCTGAATTTTGTATCTTAAATTTGTTTCATCCAACTCACATTTCTTAGTTATGGGAATTACATTCACAGAAACATCAATGTGATTGACGAGTATTGAAATAATTATTGAAGGCATAAACATCAATTAAGTGCAAGTTCAGAATTTTTGGTGAAATATTGGAGGTGTATACTCTCCACAATTCTTAAAGAATCTTTTTCGCGTGCATGACTAGAACTTTGGTGCACATGGTGAGGGTAAGGCATTCTATAATGCTTCGAAGTATCAAATATTTTAGAATGTTTAACTATTAGATCTTTGGTCAAAAAGTAAAAAAATTAAAATTTAACTATTAAAAATTCCGGTGTACTCCTATATAATACTCCAGAGCACCATAAAATTTTTGTGCATGAAAATATCCACGATGGAATGAAATGTAGGCTCTTTTTTCATACGAAAAAGAGTTTAAGTTTTATGTGTTTACTTCATCTCGAGAATAAGCTAAATAAATAGGTCACAATATATAATTACTACAAGAAAAACTTGCAATAATAGTCACTGATATAATTAGGTGGACATAATGAGGGTAAGACCTATCAACGGTTGATAGGCCTTACACTTGTGTACAAGAAGCTAAAAACGATGACAAGTTTTTAACTTCTCGAGTGATTGATGTTAACGCAGGGTACTTTTTAGACTCTTAAAATAATATATAGTTGTAGTTGAACCCACTGTATGGGCCTAGAAAGAGCTCAACAAAGAAAAAAGACAACCTAATGGGTCCAGCTGTCGCCTACCGCTTGGTTCGACTACAGACAAGAAGAGTACTGAGTGCTTATCATAAAGTGAATCCGACCACCTGGGACAGTTGGTGGACTTGACAACTTTATGGCGCGAAGCGCCAAATGCGAAATTACCTAGGCACCAACTCTAAGCCACACGTTAACCATCAACAAGAACAGAGGTCTATGAGGGGACTCAAAAGTTGTCAGATCTAGAGCTCGGTGGAAGACTTTTCAACCACTCGTAAGTCGAGCATAGTGGTTGGTACTTGTTAGCCTAGAATTCTATGTCACTAGCTTTGAATGACTGCCACTTCTCCTCTATGTGTCACTTAACTAACTAAGGAGTAGCCTGTAAGTTAAGCCTATGTGCTAAGTTCATTAATGCTAGAAGAGCGAGGTGTTCAAGAATGCAAAGTCTTTTTGGACTCACTCAAAGCCTATATAAGAGGGATGAGTATCTCTTAAAAAGGGTCGAACACAAAAAGGGAACTAGACTACATTGCACCTGAGCACTTTTGTGACCAAAATCATATATATAAACAGATCACTACAATGGACGTAACTTAATTTTAGGGGTGAACCACTTAAACCTTGTTGTCCATTATTCACATATCTTAACCCGAGCCCTCCAAGGGTTGACATGACTGGTCTTTGTTGACCTTCCAGTTTTGAGCATTAGCAATTAATACGAGCTTTATTTTTGTTCCTCGATTATGTGGGGTTGTCCATCATTTAGGATGTTATTTAGGATGTCCTCTTTCGTGACATTAGTTATACCTGAGTTTTCATTTTAATAATATTGTCTTCGTCTCTGAATTGAGAGCTGCCTAACTTTGGGGCGAAAAATGATACTGGCATTATTCCAAAGGAATTCAGATTGTGGTCTCTGCTTTTGAGTTTAGGGTGAGGATATATAATGTCCCTACAGTCTACTGTATGTACAAATATTTTTCAAGTCACTTTACACAAATCCAAAACTTTGCATGCTTATTTCATATATCGAATTGGTGTTTCTACAGTCATTCATTTTTCAAGTCACTTTACACAAATCCAAAACTTTGCATGCTTATTTCATATATCGAATTGGTGTTTCTACAGGCATTCATGTGCTTATGTGCGGTTATCGATGACTATACATTGAGATTTTGTTAATTTGAAAATTTTGAAGTTCAAACAAATTCCTAGTAAAACAATGAGCACTCGTGTGACAACAACCGCAGGATTACACAGATCAATAAAACCGTTAAATTTTGTGTTACACAGAGATCATGTGAGAACAAAAATCTCAAATCATATATTGGGATAGGGAGTATGATGCCCATGGTTCTAATTGCATCACCTAATCACTGCCACGATTCCATAATACCAAGTGAAGTAGATCCAACAAATCAAACAGCTCGACCCTTCATACATAGATCCAAAAGAGATGTAGCACACATCAAAACAAAAATTAAATTGAAGCAACTCTCCTATAGAGAGCAATCAAACTTGCAAAGTCTCATAAAAGAGAGATATCAAAACCAAACTCCAAGACAATTCCTAAAAATTATTAAACAGAAACAAAGTAAAAGGATAAAACCATGTTGCCGCTCCCCATTCTCCGGACATCCGGGAGCCATATCACCGTGTCGGCTAAGCCTAGCTTCAACCCGATATTGAAGGTGATAACTAGATCCAAAACCTTGTGCTTACTGTGTGTGTGGGTCAAAACACGACGACTATCACGGCGACTATAGGGTTTCACGAGAATAATTCTACACCAAAACAAAGTAAACGGAAAGGAGAGAGAGAAGAGACTAGGAATGATTGTCAAGAAGATTGGAGCTGATCTCAAAGCCAAAAGCAGGGGCTGGCGGTAGAAAATTTGTTTTTTGGTTTTTGCTATAGACGGGTAGGGGTTTTTTTTGTTGCTCTTTAAGCACTCTCAAACTTCATGAATCTTCTTTTTTTGAGAAAAGAATATTAGGGGTTGAGAGATTTGGGCCAAGTTGTATATAATTGGCAGCATAATTAAGTGTTAAGTTCGTTATTCGTAAAATTATGAGAGTCGAATTTGAGAACTCTCATTTAATTACAAGTGTAGAAGAATACTGTAGTATACTAATGGCTAAATGATTCCGGACCTAAAAAGAGAGGAGTTTGACAAACAATAACATTTGAGAGAATTGTGAATTACCAAAATAGTTTTTTATTTGAGGTATGGATTGGACATAATTTCTGTTAGGCTATTTGATGCCTGAGTTTAGTCTAACTATCTGGGCTTTGTAGTTCTTGGCCTTTTTATAATTAGTAGCCCAAACATAAACCCAATCAGAACGGAAAGAGTGATACAGTGCACTCCAAAAACATTTCTCAGATGACCCGTTATTTCCAAAAAACATTTCCCAACGAGTTGCTTAATAGCCATACTCTTTTAAATCTTTAGTTTCTCTAACACTTGCACCAATATGAATTAATGGGTTAAACTAGTTGGTCTAAAGCAATGTATCTTCTTACATTCAAATTTGAATCCTCATCCCAGTATATTAAAATTGTTTAATTAAAATATCGTCTTGTAAAAAAAAACATGAATATATTGCTCTCTAAAATTTTTGGGTTTGCAAGATCATGGGAAGTGAGATGAACAATTCCTATGATTAGTTACAGTGACTGAATCAAAGAGCTGGATTTTCCAAGAATGATTACAATTTAGCTCCTCCAATGAGGTGAATTATCCACTTATATGTGGCTAGCTATTTGCACTCAATTGCAATCTCCTCCAATTATCAACTTGTTTCCATGTCAAGGGTACGTTCTGAGACTATAAATAGAGTGGTCTAGATTGTGTTAATCGAACATATAACAAACTAAGTTGTTGGGAGATTGAGTACTAGGGAAGCCATGGAAATAGCAACCAGGAACATCATGATCATCAACATTTTGCTTGTGTTGCTAATTCATGTAGGGCATCCACTTCCAACCGGCTTCGGCCCATTCTATCCTCGTCATCACCCTCCTCCTCCTCCCCTTGACCGTCCTAGTACTCATCTAGTACCGCCGCGGACGCTGCCAAATGCGAATAATCCACCATCATCATCTAAAGACCGCTTTAGTGCTATTAATCGTCATATATGTTATGAATCCTGTTCTGCTGAGTGCATCCTGAGTGGGGAGGCTAGGTTTCAAGCCCCGGCTTCTTGTCACGAATGTATGAGGAAATGCGACACCCAAATGCCTCCCAACCTCTATCAATGTACTGCTGGATGTACTTACAATTTCATTACTTCTCCAACAATCCAATCAACTCCTTCAGGTATGATGCATACAAAGATATGTGGACGGTTTAATTTTAATACACACACACACACACTCACATATATATATACACACACAACATTTTCCTATAGACATACAATGGCGGATCCAGAAATTTTTTTTTGGGTGGGCGAAATATAAAAACTTCCAAATAGATAACGAAGACTTTTAAAAGTTAAACAATACAATTACCGTTCAAACTAAACGTCCACGACGAGTTTTCATATCATGAAAAAGTTTCATGATGGTTTCGTTATCAATACAAGCAAAAACATCTTTCTCAATGTAAACAAGCAAGCTATCACTCAACCATTGATCTCCCATTTTGTTGCGAAGGGGACTTTTGATAATTTTCATAGCAGAAAAAGCTCTCTCTACTGAAGCAGTTGCAACCGGTAATACTAAAGCCAAAGTAATAAGCTTATACACATGATTATGTGTTTTATGTCTCCCTGTCTCCACCATTTTTTTTTGCAAGATCACCAATTCCTTTCAATTGAGAAAACTCATTACTCATACGCACATTTTTTAGGACTCAAGCATGCCATACAAATAAGCAACTCAGTATTTACCTCATTGAAGCGGTGATTCAACTCCAAAAGTACTTTATCAATGACGGCCATAAAATAGTCCACACGATAATGATGGAGATTTGTAATACCTTGAGCTCTACGTCGTGATCTCCCTCGAAGTACAAATGCTTCATCCATCGTAGGAACCTCAATATCATATTCCTCACAAAAACAACAAACTTGCTGAAGCAATTCATCAAATTCATTATCCTTCATGTGTTGTAGTTGTTGCTTACAAGCTTTAACTAACTCTATTGCATGGACAAGATCTTGATCTTTCCTTTGTAATGCTTGTGACAAACCATTTGTGACTCCCAATATTGATCTCATAAAAAATAGGGGGAAGACAAACTCAAAAGATAGGATGTATTCCTTTGTCCTTAATGCTTCACCCTTAGTATCATTGTTACGATCTTCTATGATCCACTCAAGCACATTCACAACGGATTTGAACAAGGAAATGATACTAAGTAAGGTATCATAATGTGAGCTCCACCGTGTATCACTAGGTCGCTTGAGATTAGTTTCTTGATTTAAGCCTCGCCCGGTTATAATACAATCATTTTCAAGAGCATCCACTAGTTCTTGTTGTTGTTGCTCTCTAAGTGCATCACGACGCTTACACGATGCTCCAATAATATTGACTAAACCATTGGCCCATGTGAAAAATATGGCAATCTCATCATTTCCTTTTGCAACGGCCACAAGTGCAAGTTGAAGTTGATGTGCAAAACAATGAACATAAAATGTACAAGGACGTTCTCTCAAAATGATGCTCTTAAGGCCATTAAACTCACAATTCATATTACTAACTCCATCATAACCTTGCTTGCGTAGCATAGACATGCTCAATTTAGATGTAGAAAACAATTGATCAATGGCCTTTTTAGGGACTCTGAAGTGGTATCACTAACATGTTGAACTCCCAAAAACCTTTCAATTACTTGACCATTGTCATCCACATAACGAAACACTACTGCCATTTGCTCCTTTATTGAAATATCACGGGATTCGTCAACCAACATAGAAAAGAATTTTCCTTCCATATCCGTTGTGATAACTTTAATGGTTTCATGGGCACATGCACTGACAAGGTCTTTTTGGATTGTAGGAGCCACTAATTTGAGATTCCCGGAAGCATGCTCCAACACCACGAACTTAACTTTCTCATCATGATCGGCAAGAAATTGCAAAAGCTCAATATAATTCCCCTTATTGTTTGATGTTAATGATTCATCATGACCTCGAAAAGAAAGACCTTGTCGCAACAAAAATCTAGTACAACCAATTGATGCATTCAAGCAAATGTGATAGTTGTCTCGAGCTTGGTCCGATTGCTTAACGAAAGCCGTTTGAAGATGTTGCTTTTGATTCATGAGATCTAAGAGAGCTTGTGTAGCTTGATTATGAAGGCTACCAACCTTTCCAACATGAACTTGTAGTTTACCCTTATACTTCCAACCTCTAAAGCTTTTACTAGTGTATGCATCACTTCCACCTTTACTAAAGTTAGTATTAAATAGATAGCAATTAAAACAAAATGCGGCATCTTTTGCTATGCTATACTCCAACCAATCATACTCCTCAAACCAGTTTGGGAGAAACCGGCGACCATCAGTTTGTGGGAAGTCGTGATCTTTTGGTCAACAAGAATCCATTTGTATATATGCCCTTCAAATTTCATCTCGAAAATTAGGATCATATTCTGACATGGTAGGTCGAAGTCCTGGGTTTGCAGGAAGATTAGCTAAGATTTCATTTATTTTCGGTTTCTTGGAACTACCCGGATTAGTCGAACTACATGGTGGTGGTGTTGGTCTCTTAACTAAAAACCTTTCCATAGCCACTATTAACCAATGAAAATACAAACCCCCTATAAGTTAATGAACAAATTTAAATTAATAATCAATCTTAAGCATCACAAATACTGTCTTAAGTACAAAATCACAATTAACAAACACATTCATCATATTCCACAAAATTATAATTCAAGCATAAATTCATAATCACCAATTCAATATCCAAAACCTTAAAAACTAATAAGAGATATTCAAAATGAAAACACTCAAGTCATATGAAACAAATAATGAAATTTTGTATAAAACTTTGAAATTAAGGAATAAGAATTTAGGTTAAATTATACATACTTGGTATAGTGTTCTTGCCTAAATTGCCTTGTTGGTGAGCGGGTCTTAGAGATAGTGGCGCCGGAGAGATTGAGGAAGGAAGTGGAGATGAATAAATTTGAGGTGAAATTGGGGGTTTGAAATTTGAGTGAATGATGAATTTGAGTTGAAAAAAGGGGTTTGAATTTGAGTTTGCTAGTTGCTGCTGCTACGGGTTTAAAATGGGATTTGCAGAATAAAAAAACGACATGTCGTTTTATTCAAAGAAGCAGTGTGATGTCGTTTTTTTTTTTAAGGCAAGGGACCAAAACGGCGCCGTTTTGGTCCAGGGTTTAAAACAAAAATAAAGCTATATAAAAAAAGGTAAATTGTATCACATTAAAGCTATAAGCATAGTGAGTACCTTACCTAGCCATTAGGACTGTACAACGAATGAAAGCACATCCTAGCTCTTTACCTACTTAGATAGGCTTGTAGAGATGAAGAAGAAGACTACCCATTTAGTAGGTATGTAAAGGAAGAAGATGCAGACTCACGTCAAACTAGATGATGATGATTATTACAAATGAGTCAAAAGTTGACTCATAAATAGTAGCTAACTCATATGGCAAAATAAGAAAATTTTACTGAAGTGGAATTATGGTCAAACGAGTTCAAAGATTTTCTCTAAAATATGCTTATGCTTTTGGCTGTAAATCAAATTTTCTTTTAAATAAAAGACTTCTAAATGACACTTTTCAAGAATCATTTGAAATTTCGCTCAATTGTAATCACAGAGTTACAACAGGATAACATTCATGATTTTGAACTTAACACAAAGCTAGTAGGTTTCATTTTATCGTTGACACGAACACAAATCTAATACGATCCATTAACATGAATTATAAATAGGTTGGGTTAGTGTCAACACGAGAGTAACCCGACTTTGACATGATAAACTAAGTTAGAGGGGAATACAAATTGAGAGCATTGGGAGCAGATGAGATACATGACAAGGCATATTTTATTGTATACATAATATATGAGTAAAAGTTTTATTTAGAAATAATTTAAATTTTGGGAACAGGTTTTCCCACATTATTTTTAATTAGTCTCTCACACAATTTTTTATTATTGGTCATTGGGTTGAGTAAATCATAATTAAACAAACGTGTGTAAGAAGAAAAAAGAAATGTGTACTTATCATTTCCTAAATTTTGATGTCGTAACATATTACAGCCCGTTCCGAAAAATAACAATATTCTATTCCTGGAAGTGGGAAATGACGAAAATGCCCCTGGTTGATCTTTCGGTTGACTTTTGCGTCATGACTCGTACGACCCTTTCCTTTGTATTTTCTTGCTGTGCTTGTCGTTACAAACGCGTGGACGCAAACTGGACGTCGTTCGGAGTCCGAATGATTATTCTACGGACGTTGGTTTACCGACGTTTCCCGTATTTTGGAATTGGACTGTTTGGTAGGTGGGTTTGGGGCCCAGTCTTCCTGTTGGCCCATTTCCCCTTGCCCCCCCTGTCTGTTTGACCTCTCTGTGTCACTGTCTCTCCCTCACTCTCCTTGCAAAACCTCACATTCCTTTCTTCCTCACCGTGCTCTCCCCGAGCCTACCCAGTGGCTCTGCCACTCTCCCTAGCAAACCACCACCTGCCATCACCTCATCTTAGTCCAGCAGTGACCTGCAAACCCAAACCAGCCTCGAAATTGGAAATCCAGGAATTCCGTTGAGCTCGAAAACCCTCCCCGGCGTTAAGTTCGATGATCTAGGCCACACCCAGCCTTGAAACTGTCACCATTCAACTCCTCGAGGTCCCTAGGACCTTGATCGAGCCTTGGATGACCAGGATTGGATGAGAAATGATGAATTGGGAATCGGCCGTTTCGGGCCGAGATCTTCTTGTCCATTTTCGGCTAGCTCTGGCCAGTTTTTGGCCCCCAAAATGGTACAATATCATTCTCCTCACTCTCAGCTTCATTTTGGTACTTGAATTGTGAAAAATGGTTGAGTTTTAAAGGTTTTATGACAAGTTGCAGGTTTCAGGCCAAAATTCCCAAATTTCGGCAAAACTCCGGCCAGTGACGGTGACGCGGCGGCCACCGGCGAGCTGACGTCAGCCGACCCGGCCCTTACGTCAGCCAACCGGTGATGACGTCATCAACCCGGTCCGAACCCAGTTGGACCGAAATATTCCAAAGGTATATTCCGTCTGTTAACGAAATATTCTAACGCCGTTAGAATATTCTGTTAGCTTTGACGGCGCGTTAAAGGCATCAGTCACCGGCGCGTGGCGGCGCGTGAGGCCATTTGGCAGCATGTGGCTGCGCGTGCGGTGGCGCACGGCGGCCCACGGCGGCGGTATTGGGTTTTCTGACCCCGGAACTCCGTTTTCGGGTTTCCGAACACCGTTTTCTTCATATTTTTGAATACTTTTTTAATTGTGGGTGTTCTAACCTAGGTTTTGCAACTCGTGGAGTACGGAGAGTCTACAAATGGGCTTTTCTGGCAAAGGTTTAGGTGAGTGGGCCCCTTCCTTATTAAATTAAATATTTCACATGTTTTGGAATTAATATTAGGCTATGCCTATGCTTTGAAATGATATTTATCGTGTTATGTTAGTGAACTTTAGTATTATTTATTATATTTATACTTGGTTCACTAGTATGTGACTCGGCTATGGTATTTTAAGTATTTTGGTATATTCTTGGTATTCCGGATACGGCATCTGTGAATACCTACTTATAAAGTTTACTATGTGGTTTATTTTAGAAAGGAAATTACCCCACCTTATTTTATTTAGAAATATTCCGTGGTATGTTTTATACACGCTCAACTAGGAATGCTTACACGGTGTCATTAGTACTGTCCGGGGCCAGGACCAGCTTTACGTGTATGTTCACACGCATCGACACGCTCACTTTGGATCCATTGTAAGTGCCAGCCTGTTCTAGGTTGCCGTGGAGACTAGAACTCGTTGTGATGCGCTTAGCGCCAGCTTCACGTGTATGTAGTACATGAGCGTAACATTATTCATACACCTAGCCTGTTCATGGCAGAATATTTCTGTATAAACTCGTGTGTCTGTCATACCTATCGAGCGTATCCCCTACTGATTTATATTGTATTTTAAACTGGATTTCACTGATGCCACAGAGGCTTCTACTGATTTACGGGTTTCCCGTATTATGTTATTTATACGGATTTCAGAGAAAGTATTTTATACCAAGTTGTGGTTTTCTACCCGTTTTGGAAAACAGGTACATTTCCATACTTACACTGTTTTCTACCTACTATCGTAGTATGTTTTTCAGAAAGGTTTTTACCAGAACTATTATTTGATTTGACGGTGAGGGGTTAGTATTTTCAGAAAAGAAAGGTTTTATGGCCCACTCACCCTTCTGTTTTGCGCCCCTCCAGGATTAGTGGCTTGGAGCTGTTGACGTCGAGACGCGGTGGTATGACAATGTAGGGATTTCTTGTACTTGTAATTATTCAGTATTCTTCTACCTTGTCCAACAATTATTATTTTATTATTCTTTCCGCCCGCACACTTTCGTTCACTCTAAGCTTAATTTACTTCGGTTTGCTTAATTATTCTTCAATTCTTCCAATTGGCTTTCTTCACCTCACGAGGTGTCGGCCAGCGCACTCGATTTTTGGGTGTCCACCTGTACATCTGGGTCGGGGTGTGTCATAACATATGTGGCCTACGTGATCACAAAACGATTATAAATGAGTTTTGGATTAGTGTTTAGCCATCCATATTGATTAGTTAATGGAGTTATAGATCCATGTAAACTTCTAGTGAACTATCTTAAAATCTCAAAAGGGAAAATGTTGGATTTGTTAAAGCTTAAATACACTATGAAATTGGTCTAAATCTACCAAATTTCTCACTTTTTAATATCTTTAAAATCAAATTCCAATTAAATCTTTTAAAATTTTGATTGACTACCGTGATCTATATGATCTATATGTACTTACCTGAACAATAGGTTATTGCTTGCCGCACCTTGGACCGAAGTTAGAATGGCCCTCAAATCCTCTGTACCGGGAAAAAGTACCAAAAAATGCCAGCGTCTCAATTTTTGACATGTGGCCACTAATTTAACTCCAAACTCTAACTCCGTTAACCCAAAATCTGTAATTAAATTAATTAAAAGAATTTAATGTGCTCTCTCGTTCTCTTCAACCTTTCTCCTAAAAGAAAATCACAGTTCTTTGTTTAGGGCCTTTTCTCAGTACGGTGAGATCGTCGAATAGAAGATCATCAACGACCGTGAGACTCTGAGGTCCAGGGTCTTCGGCTTCGTCACCTTCGGCAACGAGCAGGCCATGAGGGACGCGATCGAAGGCATGAATTAGGAGGTGAGCAAAAATGGATTCGTTGGAATTTCCTAGTGGAAAGTTAGCAAGCTAATTGTACTTGATCTTTCTTTTTTTCAAGCAATAGAACATTTTATAAACACGAATCGAAATGTTTACATTTTTGGTCAAAATATTAAACAACTATTCCAAAAACATCGTACCCCATCTATGGATGCCTCTATTCGTAGTTACAAACGAGGCCACTGAGTGAGCCGCTCCATTGCATTGACGAAGAGCAAACGAAAACTCAACAGACTCCAAATGTTTAGCTAATTGTTGTATATCATGAATGAGGCCATCTAAATTTGCTTCAGTCGCCATTCTTCCACGCAGCATGTCAATGAGCATTGAAGAATCAGATTCAATTATCACATGCCTAAATCCATTTTCAACGCATAACTTCATCGCCTCGCGCACCACCTCCGCTTCAACAAGAAGGCTAGATGCTGCCAAAAAACCACCCCTTCCTCCTCTCATCTGAAACCATCCAACATAATTTCTAACCACCCATCCCACTCCACCAATTCCAGTTCTAGCTGACCAGGCACCATCACAATTCACTTTCAATTTCCCCAAAACTGGTTTCTGCCAGTGCAACATTGCTTTATTAGGCCGACGTACCTGTGCATACGAAACATCGTCTGAAGTTGGCCGCTGCGCCTCCATATACTCCGACCAATGATTTTGCATTAAGACAATTGCATCTATCAGCGAAACCAAGGCACCATTAAACACCAAATCATTCCTACATTTTCATATTCTCCAACAGCCAAATACAAGCTGCGGCACAAACTCCTCTTGCCGATCACACCCTTCAGCTTTCTTTATTAGATTATTCCAAATATCAAGAAAATTATCTCCTTCAATGCCATTTGCATCCAACTGGACTGGGCAGCCAAACCAGAACGCACACCCAAACTGACTTAGTGGCATGCCAAGAATTGCTTGAGCTTCTGTGTGCTCAAATAACTGATTCACCAGGTCCTCTTTCCATGTCTTCGTCGATTGGTCAACCAATTCACTCACCCGCTTTCCCCTCGCAATCACCTGTGATTGAGTCTTAAAAGTATAAGGAAATGGCAACCAAGGGTCCTCCTTAATATGAATTGATGCTACGTCCCCAATCCTCCATCGTAGTCCTGCCAATAGCACTTTCTTGCTCTCCATGAGCCCTTTCCATCCCCACGACGTGCCACAACCCTTGCTAGCATCCAAAAAACTCTTCCCGTAGAAATACTTTTCATGTAACACCCTCGATAAAAGTGAAGAAGGATCCGTAATCAACCGCCATCCCACTTTTGCTAGCATAGCTAGGTTGAAGCATTTCAAGTCACGAAAGCCTGACCTGTAAGCTTTAAAGAGAGTTATTTAGAACATATATACGTTAGAGATACAAATAACATGTTTGAACAAATGAATCTACAAAAGGATTAGTGTGCTTACTAGATGAAGCCATTGTCACCGGAAAAGCAAGGGCAAGTCTTCTGCACTTAATAAACTCTTTAGCGCTCAGTCTTTTTAATATGGCTAGACTAATTGAACGTATATTTATGAGTGCAGGGACTTCACCTTTATATAGATGCCTAACAGATAAGTTTCTCCTATCAAGGAAACTTAAATGTTATATCTTTTAAGCATCTTTTGGAAGATGCTGTATCCTTATCCTTATCTAATCTTGTTAGCTCCTAAAATTAGACTTTTATAATTCATTTAAACTGATGTGAATATCCAGATGACTAAATTGATAGATTCCATTATCTTGGGCCTGAATAAACATTATGAATACAAGCCCTATAATCAATAAGCCCACATAAAGTCTTACATTCTCCCACTTGGGCGTATTGATTATACAGCAAGAATTCAAAACAAATCAGGCTAGATATCTTTAGTGATCATTGAACCCAACAATATAGTCAAAACCTAAATAAAATTCCAGGTCTAATATAATCATTAATCTTGAACAATGAGAAAAACATATGTAGTCGGTTACATGGCACTCTATGCATCACAAGCACTAAAGATTATATTAACAAGGAATTTAGATAAGATAAGATGTGAAATGTGGAAATAATAATACACAAGAGCCCACATATATAAGCCATCTTTATGGTTCATGACAAACGCTTTCTATATGCTTCAAATGAAGCCTTTATGTCTTTACTTCTAAACACGTAATTCCTAATTGCCATACATATTAGATGACAATTTAAAAAAGGAAGCGATAACTTTTAAGTAAACCGCGAATTTTAGCCGAAACAAAGAGTCAAACTTTATTTTGCTTACATATGCAATAAAATTTACCTTAAACACATACATGAGAATCACAAAACATTAGAAGTAAATTTACTCACTATTTGATTTGCATCGGAATACCCACCACACCCATGTGCGACATGATTCGTAAATACTCCTTTGGCAAACCTTTGAAAGCTAAAGTGGATCCACACATCATAGCACAGTATCAATATGCTCAATTATAACCTTTCCTTCTGCGATTATTTCCTCTTGCATATATTTGATATCCATGTTCTAGAAGCCATATTCTCTTTGTTGTTCTTAGAATACAAACATGACCCGGCTTGATTGTCACACCATATTCTTATTGGCCTTGCAATAGAATCAACCACCTTAACATCAGTGACAAAATTCTTTATCCAACTGACGATGTTTGCGTATAACTACCAATGAACTGCTGCTTCCATGGTAGAAGTTGCAAGTGCATCTTGCTTCGCACTTTCAAGATATTGCACCTCCAACAAGGGAAAAATAAGCCACAGTTGATTTCACCATCATCAATGCACCCTACAAAATCTGAATACGTATAATAAGTCACTTCAAGTTTTGTCACTTTTACCATAGACAAGCATAAAAAAACTCTTTGTTCTCGAAATGCTTGAAAAACCTTCTTGAAACATAAATCCAACGTACCAACCCCGGTTGAGCGATATCTCTCGGCACACCTTTGCCAAAAGCAATATGCGGTGAAAGTACAAACTTGAGCATACATTAGAAATTTGCCAACTAAAGAAGCATAGGGCTTTCCCACCATAGCATTCCTTTCAGAGATCATTTTCTAGGGACCTTTGTTCAATGCGAACTTATCACCCTTACTAATCGGGACTTCTCCATATGCCGCGAGTTTTCCATATTAAATCTCTTTAGCTGATATGTATGTCCTTTGTGGCAAACCCGGCAAACCACGAGATCTATCTCTAATGATTTCAATACCAAGCACATAAGAGAGTACTCTAAATCTTTCATCTCAAAACTATGCGAAGGCATAGATTTGGTATCTTAAGTAGGTTAACATCACTACTAGCCAACATATTAATATCATCTACATAAGAACTAGAAAAATAAATTTGCTCCATAACCTTCGGATAGATCGAGTCATCAACACGTTCTCAACCACAAAACCATAGCTAGTCAACTACTTTATCAAACTTAAGGTGCCCTTTGCCTTGATGCTTTACTTTTAAGCCGTAAATAGACTTATTCAACTTACATACCATATTCTCCTTTCCTTTCTCTTCAAAACCGGGAATTGCTTCATGTAAATTTCTTCCTCGAGCTCCCCATTTAAGAATGCCTTCTTGACATCAAATTTGTTGAAGTGCTGGCTCCAAATCAAAATGTGCCACAATAGCCATGATAATTCTCAAAGAGTCTTTAGTAGACCGCAGGTGAAAAGTTGTCATTATAATCCACACCCTCTCTTTGAGTAAACCACTTTAGCCACCAATCTCGCCTTGCCAGCTCAATGTTGCCATTGGAGTCCCTTTTGGTCTTGAAAACCCCATTTGCTGACCCTATTGCTTACTGATGTGTTTAGATGAATTTACAAGCTCCCGAGACTTGATTTCACACATTGACTTTAATTCGAGATTTCATAGCTGCCATCCATAGCTAGGCTGTACACAATTAATCGCTTGATGCAAATGTGATAGGATCATGTTCATGCTCGATGTCAAAATCTCTCTCGGCAAGTAAAGTTATGTCTGAAGATATTGCGAGGCCTTCTCACTCTACGAGATATATATGCTTCTTGGTGCTTCAACAAGCTGGTTGTTCTTGTGAATTTGTCTTTGGTATGGCATGAACTTCAATATCTTGCTGATCATGGGAATTGGCTTTCACAGATTTCTTGGTTTTCTGTTCAATTGCGAGTTGAACTTGTTCTTGATTTCTGAATGCAAATGCAGTGGTATATCATAATACAGTTCTGAATTTGGTGGCACGGAGTAGTGGTTTCTTCTTCAAAAAAGCGAACTTGGGAATTATTAGTCACCCCACCTACATCTAAATCTTCAAGCAACTTGGCATTAGAAGTTTCATTAATCCTAGTGGTTGAATTAGGACAATAAAATTTAAAACCCTTCGACTTTGCTGGATAACCAATAAAAGAAGCAAAGCCCGACAATTCTTGAATCCAATTTCCTTTCATGTGGGTTATATATTCTGGCTCACGCCCTTACATCCCCAAACATGAAAATGCATCGGACTTGGTTTTCTACCGCACAGCTCAAAGGTGTTTCCACAGTAAGTATTTGGGCAAAGATGTATTACTACGCATACTTCTTACCATATCCTTCAATGTTCTATTTCGGCGTTACTGCTACACCATTTCTTTGTGGCGTTCCGGAGTAAGCGTCTTGAGCAATAATTCGCACTCTTGAAGATAAAATACCAAATGGTCCATTATATTATTTATGTTAAAACCAAAAATGATCTCTAAGCATATATGGTGAAACAATTACCACATGTATGGCTTTAAAGAGTTATTTAGAACACCTTATATACGTTAGAGATACAAATAACATGTTTGAACAAATGAATCTACAAAAGGATTAGTGTGCTTACTTACTAGATGAAGCCATTGTACTTAGGAAAAGCAAGGGCAAATCTTGTGCACTCAATAAACTCTTTAGCGCTTAGTTTTTTTAATGAATTTAGAACTAATTGAGCGTATATTTATAAGTGCATGGACTTCACCTTTATATAGATGGCTAATAGATAAGTTCCTCCTATCAAGGAAAACTTAAATGTTATATCTTTTAAGCATCTTTTGGAGATATGCCGTATCCTTATCTTTATCTAATCTTACTTGTTAGCTCCTAAAAATTAGGCTTTTATAATTCACTTAAAGGCGATGTGAATATCCAGATGACTAAATTGATAGATTCCATTATCTTGGAGTGCGAATAAACATTATGAATACAAGCCCTATAATCAATAGCCCACATAAAGTCTTGCATGACCCACCCTCCTTTTTATCTAGTCATTTTATTCCAAGTCACCCAATGCATCACACGCCTCCCATCCTTTCCCTTCCCCCAACACACCAGTAATGTGACATAATCTTCTCCAATTCCTTTCTGCGGTTTATCAGAAGTTTGAAACACTACATTGCATGGTTAGGCATCGGCATTGCAACTGCCTTTAGTAATACCTCTTTTTCCCCCGGCAGATAAACATATTGTTCCGCTCACCCTTGCACTCTAGTATAAAAGGCTTCTTACAAATGTTTTCAAACACCTTCCCTTTTGACATCCCAAAGTCCTTCAATACCCAAATACCTTCCAAAGTTTTTCTTTAGAACTAATACTCAAGACCTCTGCCAATTTCTTCAAATCTCCTTTTGGTCGCGTTGCTACTAAAAGTATAAGGAGCTCTTATCAAATTTATTTGTTGTCCAGACCCACTTCATAGCACTTCAATATATTTTAATAACCCCAGCCTGCCTCTTCCTCGTTCGCATGACAAAACAAAACTGAGTTGTCCGCGAAAAAAGATATGAAATACTTACACCGTTTGGCATAATGCGGAAACCATGTAAATGTTGGAAATAGAACAACAATCAATGATAATTTTATTTATGCTAATAATTAAATACAACGAACAATTGCGGTATATAAACAATACGAAATAAATTTAAGAAAAGGAAACGAAGATCGAGGCTTGTGTACCGTAGTGTCCTTGAAACGGAAATTTCGTCCCTACTGCGTAGTAGTTCGTTGGGCGTGCGCTTCACACCGAGGATTCAACGATCTAAGTCAAAATTCCGGCCCAGGAAAATTGACTTATGGCGAATGCTATAGAATGTGGTTCTCTCGGTTGGATGGGTTTGGTTTCATAGGAGATTTGAATGCGAATTTCTGGAGTGCATAAATGCCATGCAAATGGATGAATATATAGAGTATGGATACATGTTACACTTAGCGGGTATGAGAATGGGATGTGACGAGCGACTTTGGAGGTATACGTTTAGAAATGATGCTTTGCTCTACGGGTGCTTCTTCTTCAACCTAGACTTCATCGAAAAAGATGAATTGCATTTGGAAGAACAAAATTTAAATCAAATTTAAACTGAGCCAGAGCCCATCTTTTGGCAATTCATTAATATTAATTATATATATTAATTTTCACACCCCCCAAGCCCAACCCAGGTTGAGCTCAATTTTCCTCTCCATGGTTCCATTACTCCAATCACTTTGTAAGGTGCAGAAAGCCCAGCCTTATAAAAGGGTAGGAGCGTTTTGGTGGTGATCAATGTGGGACAAAGTGTGGAATGGTATTACTACTCAAACATCTCAACGGTAAAGCCCACTTAACTCCTCTTATCTCTGATCAATGCCCTTAGACCACTGCACAAAGCAAAGATGCGGGGACATGGGATCACCACGCCTAATTCCTCGATTTTGTGTAATATACCGCACGGCTCTCCATTGATCATCACACTGTCACGTGACGGTGGAAAGCACTTGAGGACCTTAACCAACTGAAAAATTTAGTTGGAAAACCCAATACCTTCATGATTTCAAGCAGGAAAGACCATTCTACCCGTCATAAGCTTTCGCCATGTCAAGTTTCTATTTGCCCGGTGGGAATCTCCGTTTCATTTTCTTCCCATTGAATGAAGTATCTCATGTACCACAAGTATATTGTCAGGGATTTGCTTCCCTTGAATGAAAACGACGCGAGTTTTTCACTTACAACTTTAGGCATAACACAGCAGAGTACGCACAGGGTAGCACTTTTGAAATTACTTTATATATCATTACACAAGATATTATTCGTAGTTGAGCCATTTTTTGGACTCGCCCCCTGCAAGGATGAGCACCGAGTGGGTGTGGTTAATTTTCTGCATGAGTCACCAGGGCCTTGAAAATCCATCCATACCCATGACTTCTGCACCTGCATCCAAAATTTTTGGTAGAAACAGTGTAAAACCATCGGGTCAGCCCGATTTTGGCCAGTTAATTTGGAACATGGCACTATGTATCTCCTCCTCTCTAATAAATCAAAGTGAAGCTTGGACACTCAAGAACCCACACATTCCACGATTTCCCCAATCCATGGTGACTAGTGGCAGCAGACCCTCGCAATATTTCACACCCCAATTCGGCAATAAGCGGGAATCCTCCCGCCAACTGTTTTGGAATGGAAAAACTTTGTATTTTTATCACCTTCACGGAGCCATTGTACTCTTAGATTTAGTCTTCCAATACGCCTCTTCTTCCTTGATAATACCGCATAGCTCCTATTCTTTCGTCGTATCAAATCCCCATCGAAATGGGGTTGTTGGTAAACACGTACTCTTCTTTAAGCAACGGCCGTCTCGACGAGTTCCTGTCATTACATTTTCGCCACTCTAAAATGCCCATACGCACTATTTACAACTTTGAAAAATATTCATTGGGCCATAACTTAAGTTTGGTGATGGGTTGGGCCTAAGAAGAAGGGCCCGACCCCGAGCCGGTGGACGGCGAGAAAGGAAGGAAGTACGAATAGTCTTCACCTAACGGCATTTAATGCAAAGCATTAGATGATTTGGAGGGAATTAGACTATGAATAAAGAACCTTTCTGGAGTGGAGTAGGGTCGGGGATATTACCCACATACCTACGGATTAAGCCTTACCTCATTAGTCTTCCATAGGTGGCGAGAGAGAAGGGGCGGCATGACATTAGGATCACACAATTACATATAAGCGAGGAGAGGATTCGAAGATAAGGACACTCAAAACAACCAAAAACGAGAACTCTTAAGTTCGGAAAGAAACCTCTAAGGAGAGCCCCTCAAAGCCTTTCCCGGATACGGACTTCGTCTCATACATTTGCTTTCTCATTCACACTACTTGTGTAGCTTGTGACTTTGAGGGCTTCAAAGACCAAAACCCTAGGATCATAGATCCTAACTCCTGAGGTAGTGAATTAGCTACGCCATCAAATCATCCTGTTTTGATAGTATCGATTAGTTAGAAATCTTAAGCAAAGTTGTCTTTTTGAGATTTCCTTTGCATTATTTCCTTGTAAGGAACCGACTTTGAAAACCATCTGATGGAACTAAAACCAACTTGGAGTAATTCAATGCGAAATAACCATTACATGTAATATTATTGAACTTTTTACTTAAAAGTCTTTTTCAATATCAATTCATACTTTAGCATTTTTTACTTACAAATCTTTACTTTCAAGTATTTCGATATTAGTCTTTATATTTTGTCTTTAATTATCGTTTTTTCTTTTACGTATGCGCGAGTGTGGAACATTTTGTTATAACTAGTTTATATCAAATCCCATCTTAAGCAATCTCTGGTATAAACAATCGAGATCTTAAAAGTCCTTAATAAGCAAGGCAATAAAAAGAACCTAACCAAGACCTAATCTAATTAAGTAGCCAATCGGAGTGAATGGAAGTTATATTACTTGTGGCGCAGTACCTATTATATTTAAAACTAACTTATATAAAACTAATACACACATCTTTCTATTAGCGAGGAATGCCAATGAGTGGCACGCGACAAATACACCAACGACAAGGCCTCATAAATGTTCCTTCGAAGGGATCGAGTGAAGCCTACGAAAGCAATCCGATAAAAGGTGTGAAATTGGTACCGGGCGGGATAACACTGTAACAAAACGGAAATTTCTTGCATCTGTCGGCTAATTCGACAACTAGTCAACTAGTTACAAAGAATGTTATAGATGACAAACCTAACGCGGTAAAAACCCTAAAAGACCTAACTACCCAAGTAATCAAATATACCACATATATAACTCGGGAGGGCGAGATAAGCATCTAACATCTCATACCCAGTTGTTAACATGAAGTAAGCATGTCAATAACTTAATAGGAAGGGTTAAGCAAGTTAAAACAAATAACACACGAGTAATTTGTTGCCGGAAAAACCTAAGCGGGTAAAAGCAGGGGAGGACTCAGAATCTTTGTCCACTGAAAGTGATGAATAAGGTTCATACAAAGGTTCACACAACAAGCTCAAATCCTAGACATGTTCAAAGGGCGGCTTGTACCTTTGTGCAACACTTACTTAGCACCAAATGGATCTTGCGCCGGTCTTCACGAGAGGGCGCTTGTCCTACGAGCTCAACTTCTTGTGGCACCGAATCAGGGACATGAACCAAGCAAATGGAATGAAGATGTAAAGATGGGAAATGCAAATGTGGATTCAAAGCGGCAGTCGGTTTTCCCGCTCAAAATAATTGAAGAAAGAGAAACTAACGTGAATCCAAAAACAATTGTCTAAGAAGATTTGGAAAAATTCAGGTTTTTTAGACAATAAATAAACACAACGGTTTTCCAAGATTTGTGTAAGAAAACACAAGAATTTAATGCTTATTTCAAAGCTTGTTTTTATCTTGGGTTTTTAAAAGCGACGAGAGAGGAAACTTAGAAATGTAAAAACACTCTGCAATCTTTTGATTTTACGTGTACAACCCACAAATCTTTACATTTTGCCCCAGACAACCTTAAAGGATCGAGAAAAACACAAAGGAGGGCAGGTGCCACAGCAAAACAGAATCTCTAAAGATCAACGGTGGGAGGCACATTGAGGAGGCCCCGAACGATGTCGAGGAGACCCGCCAGCAGGTTTTTCTTAATTGGTGTGCGGCTTCTGCGGAAAGAGCCCAGACTCCTATTTGACTGAGCAAAAAGGCCCAAAGTATGAAAAGGAGCAAAAAAAAAACTTTGACGCGTAAAATGCATTAATCAATAATGAAACTTGAATGCACATGCATGACCATACCTCTTTTGAGTTCATGCAGGTTCTTCAAAATGATGTAACCTTCTTACTCTAGACTAATTGGGATTCATCTAAGAGCTTGTGTGGAGTTAATAACAATTTTGACAAGGAAAGCCAAAAACTCTTAAATCTAGACTTTACAATCTCCCCCTTTGGCTTTTCTTGACAAAACAAACCCAAACCCTAACACTAATTTCACACCCACACTCAAGTAGATTAAACGAGAAGTCCAAACTGCACAAAAAAAACTTAGCAAAGAACAAGTGTGAAATATCATGGGTTATGAAGATGAGAGCATATTAGATGCATAATTTCTCCCCCATTTGTCACGGGGAAGACAAGGGACAAGGGGCGGAATAATACATGCAAACAAGTATAAACGGACAAATCCAAGAAACGCGGCGGCATGGCTAAGACAAAGATCGGAGAATCAACATGGTAAGAAGACAAGCTGGTAACAAGCACTTGAAAAACAAACATTAAACTCACAACGAGAAATTCATAATAACCAAAATGATAAGCAATATTCAAGTCCATACGGAGAATTAAACCAAACGAGAGAAAAATAGAGTTTGAGCCATCCTTAGACACCATTGGCTCTCCTAATAGAGACCACACAAATTAAGCACTCACATACAAGCTGCTCCCCAGGAAGTTATGCGCATCAAAATTTCCTCAGAGCGTGGTGCAGGCGTCGGACCCATACGAGAACAGTCCACGAAGCATCCCGAACGAGCTTATGCAAGTTCTTGGCACCCGAGCGGGCATTCTCGGCTTCAAGGTACTTAAAATCTGTGGCTTAGCTGACGTGGAGGAGGAGGAGGGGCCCGAGGATTACCGAGATGCAACGGCGGACATGGTGGCACTTAAATCCGAGAGACGAACGAGTGAGCCGTGGTAAGTAATCCAAACATCGTCATCGATGGAGGCACTCGGTGATTTTGACGAGGCCCGGAGTGATGAGATTTGGCGGCACAAGGGAACCTCAGAGCTCGGGCTTTTGAGAGGATGGAGTCAAACACCAAGAAGCGAGGAAGGGAACCTCAAGACATTAAGCATGGCATGAACAATTTTTAGCCGCGAGGATGGTGGATTGGGCACATTATTGGAAGTAGGATGACATTTACGCGAATAAAATCCCGAAGCTTACTTATGGTGAGGGGAGAGATGGGATTTATACGCACTTGAGAGTTTTTAAGGGAATGGATGGATCGACATAAGCATCCCGATGATAGGACTCGATAGTATAAGCGAGAGTAGCATCCATAAAGGAAACTCTCAACATCGAGATTTGAAGGAAGGTGAAGGCGGATCATAAATATATGCAATGACATGTCGGGGAAAAAGGCAGCACATTTCGAACATACACACACGGACCCATGCTTGGAAAAGTGGGTGGAAGATTGGCGTAGAACTCCAACACCCCGACAAATTGAATTTCTCCGAGTGGATTGGTTGACGGTGTGAAGTTTGTGACACCGATCAAATCGTCGAGGCATGCGGGCGGTGGCGAGGAAGGTGGGAAGAGGACACGTGACGCTCGAGAGACGACGGGCCAAGACGAGATGTGGTGGCCGAATGGATACGGCGCGTTTGTTGAAAAAGAATCGAGCAACTCCATCGACTAACTCGGTAGCGGATCTCTCGGTGGACGGAGGGCTGAGAGATCGGGATCTAGTGCGTCGTGCGAGATGAGGGGAAAGAGAGGAAACACGTGGAGGGAGGATTTTTAGTTGGTCGGAGAGAGAGGATTTGAGACGGTTAGAGTAAATGGGTTGGAAAGAGGCGGCCACGAAGTTTAAAAAATTGGAGAGAGGTGGTTTCAAAAAATGAGGCGGCACGATATTTAGCTAGTGTAGAGCCACTAGAGTGATTTTCTCGGAACACGAAAAGGGAAACTCGAGGTGGCGAGAGGTAGAAGCGGAGAATGACATAAATAGCCCTATTTCCCTTATCGACTAGACATTAATACTAGTCGAAATGAGATATGTCCACTTAGCGTGTGTTTGTGAAAAAAACAAATCACAGAGTGTACCCAAGTACGGCTCGATTGAACATGACAACACACGGAGTACCAAGATCAAGGAAGAGCACGGTCGCTTTGCATCAACGAGATAACAACTAGACGGATGCAAAGAAGAGGGGAATAAAATAATTTCAACAACCATGCTTCCAAGATAAAAGAAAACATTAAATAAATTAAAATAAAAATAATAAAAAATAGATACAATGGGTTCCTCAAGAGCTATTCTTCAAAGACATATATAGACAATAATATTAGGATTGGACTTATTCATTATGTAACTATGATGCGTCAAGGTAGGGAAGGGGATGGTTGATGGCCATCATGAAATCATATTTCCTTGCTAAGAGGCCAAAGCTTGGATGTGGCGAGGGATTAACAAAACTTTTAATAATCCATTGAGCTTAAGGGTAACACTTGCTACATAATATGGGAACAAAGGGCGATTGATGATAAAGATGGAATTTCTATGAGATGAGAATAGTGATAAGGCATAGAGTAAGATGCAAGTCTATCATAGTAAGTGCAAGTTTGAGTAAAGGCACTTCAAAATTCAATTTTTATGAATTTGATGAGGACAAGATGTGAAAACACCATGACATTGCATGGATTAGTATTTGGCCAAGAGGGAGTTATAAAAGAATTTCATATTGTTGGAAAAGTGAGTGTTTTACTTCTTCTTCCACAAATTTTAAGGATATTTCCTTTTTGCTTTTTTTTTTTTGTTAATGTAGAGCAAGCACACACAAATGTAGAAATAAATACCCTTTGGGGAGGTGGTCATATGCCAAAAGGAATTCGATTATAGAGCAAGTAGAAGCACTATGTCTCAATTAAGACCAAAGTAGCATCCAATCGCACTTTCGTATTATCGCAATAGATCAGAAACTTCGATTGTAGATCCCGTAGTCACTAAGCATTTGTTTCATCCACATTAGTTAGAGTGCAACAACTCCCAGTGCCACATATTAAGCCGGCGGTTGAAGAAACACAGTTTGTTTCTTCTTTGGCTGCCCATGCAACCGAGGTTGTTTCCACATAAGCTCCCCCCCGGAAGTGCTTTTAGATCATCTATACCTTTGCCCGATCGGCATCACACTATACCAGATTTGTATTTGTGTCATGAGTGTAATGTAAGCCAAACTCGGAAGTTCCATGACATACTTGATGATTCTTTTAACGGCCATCGGATGAGGATTCTTTGCAGGACAACTTTGGAAACGAGCACACACCTAACGGCAAATGCAATATCGATTACGCTTGCGATGAATCACGATGGCTACCAATCATGCTTCTATACAAGGTTTGATCCACATCCTTTCCACTTAGATCCTTGTGCATCTTAGCACATGTGCTCATGGGTGACCTAGAAGCTTTGGAGTTCTCAAGACTTCAAACTTTAATGTGATTTTTTTTGGCATATTTGGTTTTGAAATGAAAATGCCATTCTCACTCTTGTCTCATAGGCTTGAGAAAATAGGTAAGTTCTCAACAAGACTCATTTCAAACTCGCTAGTCATCATATTGATGGCCCGATTGACTAGAGAATTAGACGTTGAGCCAACCACAATATCATCCACATACACTTGAGATATCACAACATGTTTATCCACCGCTTTTCACAAACAAGGTTTTGTCAAGCGAGCCACGAGAGGAAGCCATGTGCAAGAAGATGAGAGGATAATCGGTCATACCATGCACGTGGTGCTTGTTTTAGACCGTAGAGAGCTTTCTTGATTTGTATACTCCATCAAGATTGTGAGGATCTTCAAAACCCTTGGGTTGTTCACATACACCTCTTCATTTTTAAGTACCCGTTGGGGAAGGCAGTCTTGACATTCATTTGGAAAAGTTTAAACTTCAAGTGGCGAGGCAATAGCACATAGGAGTCGAGAGCAGTTCAAGACGAGCAAGCTGGAGGCCGAAAGGTTTCATCCAAGAAATCCACACCTTGAGTTGAGTAGCCTTGTGCAGCCCAATGCGCCTTGTTTACGATGACATTTCTGACTCATCAGATTGTTCTTGTAGATCCACTTGGATTCCAATAGCATTTGGTGTTGGGAGGCCGAGTGACAAGGCGCCATACATCATTCCTTTCAAGCTGATTTAGTTCTTCTTGCATGGCAATTGTCCATTCTTCCATCTTTCAAGGCTTCTTTGACATTCTTGGGTTCCCTCTTGAGACACATACTTGAGACATGAGCAACTTCATTTGCCACTTGCTTTCTTGTTGAGGAGCACCCTTATGCGGACCCACAGTAGCTATCGTTGTGATTGCAAGTAACCCATTTTGGCTTTTTCTTATCCAAAGCCCCGGAATCTGATTGAGACACGGTTCGCTCCTTGAACTGAAACCCTCTTGGGGACATACGAGAATCTACATGGGTTTCTAATGGGGCTTGAGAGGATCAATTCCACATTTTCATGATTGACAAAATGCTTGGCCAAGGAATCATCAATTCGACATTTATTGATTCCATGATGGTCTTTGTTCGGTGCTTAGACCCTATATGCGCGACTTGTAGTAGAATATCCCGAGAAGATCACTTAAATCACTCTTGGGAATCCAAACTTTGCAAGATGTTCTCGATCTCTTAGGATGTAGCAAGTACTTCCAAAGACTACGCAAAAAATGCTTTACCATTGGCTTCTTTCCTTTCCAGAGTTCATGAGGTGTCGTGCAGAGTGCCCAGGAATTAAGAAACACACGATTTGAAATATGACCTGTTTGTGCTCATTGCTTGACCCAAATGCTTAGCAGTTCTTGCTATTTAACAACACACGAGTCATCTCAATCAAGACCCTATTCTTCCTTTCAACCACACCGTTTCTTGAGGAGTGATTGGAGCGGGAAAATTCATGCTTAATCCCATTTGTCAGAGCAAAAATCATCAAAATGCACATTTTCAAACTCGGTTCCATGATCGGGCCAGTGCGACTAGTGCGGGTTATTTGTTTGGAGCCTCGTTCGGCATAACTTTGTAGACGGTGAAAAGCTATTTGAATGTCGAGATTTTTCTCTCCAAAAAACACACCCAAGTAAACCTAGTGTAGTCATCCACAATCACCAAGACATATTTCTTTCCACCATGGACAAGGTACAAGAGGTCTGACCAAGTCGAAATGCACCGGTTGGAGAGCTTTTGACGTTCAATATACATCTTTCTTATGAGCCACTTTGGTTTGCTTTTAATTGACATGAGGCTGACCACACATACGAATGCGAGGTAGTGATCGGTGGAAGTCCTCTTACTACACCATGTTTGACCAGGTTTTGAGATCCTTGAAATTTGGCCAAGTCTTTTACACTTCATACAGAACACTTGTCTCATCAGTGGCTTTGTTGCATCTAGAGAGAGTGTTGATTTGAGAGGAGTCAAGTATGTAGCAATGATGGCAGATGCATAGTAGCACAAGAATGTTGTTTCCCTTTTTGTCTACAATACGGCAACCACGACTAGAGAAACACACACTTCGTCGGCCAACTTCATCACACGATTGGCTAACACTTATCAAGCGATTTCGGACCATCCACTAGCCGTACATCTTTTAGTTGAGGAAGACCGGGAATGCCCAGCTACCGCCCACCACCCAATAATGGCGGAATTTTTCACCTCCCTCAAGGAAAGTGAACACCACCACTAAGGTAGGGATCGAGATAAGAAGGCATCTTTTATCTCCGGAGTCATGTGTGAGAACACCTTGTCTAGATACCACACATTGGCTTAGTGGCGGTAAGAGCATTTAGAACAACCCATACACCTTTCGGGGAGATTTCTTGACCCATTTCATATTTTACTGGAGAGATTTGAGCTTGGTGGTGAAACTGGCGAGCAGTGCAGACTTCGGCGACTAGTCGATCCGGCTTTGATTCTTCAAGGAGTCATTTCCTTTTTGCATGCGGCTTTACGCATTTTGGGCGGAAATGTGAGCCGACTTCACCACGGTGGTGACACATGGGGGCCGGGAACACCTCTGCCCAGTTCACATTAGGTGGTTGGGTGAGCCATGATTCTCTCACACAAACTTGGTTTTAACGGTCCACGACATTTTTGGTCATTTTAGCCAAAACCAAGACCACTCTTGTCCACCATATGGCTTTTAGCTCGGCATCTTGTCCACTTTTCGGCCCAAATAGTCGGTTGGATGACTTTATTGTTTGCCTCATTCAATTCTTCCAGTGTTTACTTCAAGTTGGCATTTTTTGGTACATAACATTGCTAGCTTTAAGTGCGGCAACTTGATTTGATAACTTATCACGAGCACTAGATAGGTGTTTGACTTGAGCATCTAAGAGCATCAATTAAAACTAATCTGAATCACTTTTGAGAAGGCAAGGAGACCTGCAATGCGAGCATGTCTCGGAGTTGTTTTTCAAGTTTGGCAATTTTCTCTTCCTGTTCCTTTCGGCTAGTCTCGTTGGACTCATTTCTTTGCGGTGCGGAGAGTCTTGTTGAGTTCAATGTTGTTACTCTTAGCATTGCAAGTTTCATCAAAGAGAGTCATATTTGAGACATAGTTTTTCATATGACAAATCCTGCGGATCTTCACGCACGGATCGTCATCAGCAAAGGTGATTCTCGTCACGGTTGCCACAAAAGCAATTTGTTGTCTCCTCATCATGGTGGACTCGTCGAATGAAGTGAAATTTCACTCTGCAAAGCTTCACTCCATGTGGCCACCATAGCTTTGTCTTTCTCTTGCCTTTGCTTCTTGGTGTTTGCACATTCCAAGGCACGATGACCAACTCACTACCACAAGCAAAAGCAAGGTCGGACTCACTAGAGGAGAATGAGTCTTTACGATCAACAAATTTTCCTTGCTTTCTACCAAAAAGAATTCTTTGCTTGTGGTTGGAACCCGAATCATTAGGCGATTCCACCACTCCTTTTCACGGTTGCTTCCCTTGTTTTTGAGGATTCTTCTAAATTGCTTCACAAACAAAGCCATATCCTCTTGGGCTCAAAGAACTTGATTCCTTCGGAGCGTTTGTCTTCTCAACACCTTAGAGCAACATTTTTCCCTTTCTTTGAGTCACCTTCTTCTAATTCCAAGTTCCATCTCATATGTGATAAACTGGCGACCAGGTTTCCCGAAGCTTGATTTCATTGAGGTCTTTTGGCTTACCCTCTTGAATCGCGGTCTTCTTTACTTGCTTTGAACTTCTTAGGTAAGACCCTTAGAATCTTTACTTAACAATGGTTGTCTCATCGATGTGTTACCCAAACTCATAGCTTCATTTGTCGAAGCCTTCCAACCTTTCATAGAACACGGAAAAGGCTCGGAGTCATCCATTTTCAACTCTTCGAATTTTATCGAGTCATTTGAAGTTTGAGATCTTTATGAGTATCACCTTCATGCCAAATTGAGTTTATCCCATGCTTGTTTGGCGGTAGCACGGTGTCTAATGTGTCCAAGGCGAAGGCACGAGAAATGGCGGCTGTTTGCATTCCTAGCCTTTTTGTTCGCCATTGCGGCGAGTCACTTCCACGTGGTCAGTCACACTTAGGTTTCAAAACTTTCTACCATCAAGCTTGTCTTTTGAAGGAGCCTTCCATTCGAGAGTAAGATAGTCGATAGCATTTAGATCTAGAGCATCTAAGAAAATACAGAAATTTTCACTCCACGTTGCATAATCGGAACCATCGAAGAACGGAGGCTGGAATTTGCGGGGAACAAGGATGTCTATCACGATCATGGTGAGATTCCACCCAGCTACAGATAATTCCCGAGAGATCACTCTATGTATCTTTAGAGTGGCTACGATACCAATTACCAAGTGGTACCGGGCGGGATAACTTTTGTAACAAAACGGGAATTTCTTGTCTATCGGCTAGTCGACAGCTAGTCAACTGAATTCTGAGAATATTTATAGGCAGCCAAACCACTAGCAGCGGTAAAAACCTAAAAGACCTAACTACCCAAGTAATCCGATATACCACATATATAACTCGGGAGGGCCCAGATAAACATCCTAACATCTCATCTGATTTGTTAACATGAAGTAAGCATGTCAATAACTTAATAGGAAGGTTAAGCAAGTTAAAACAAATAACACCACGGTAATTTTGTTGCCGGAAAAACCCCTATTTGGGTAAAAAACCGGGGCTCAAGGAGTCTTGTCCACTAGTAGTGATGAATAAGGTTCATACAAAGTTTCACACAACAAGCTCAAATCTAGACATGTTCAAAAGGGCGGCTTGTACCTTTGTGCAGCTACTTGCACGAAATGGATCTTTGCTTCAGTCTTCACGAGAGGAAGGAAGCTTGTCCCTACGAGCTCAACTAGCATGGCACCGAATCAAGACATGAACCAAGCAAATGGAATGAAGATGTAAAGATGAAATGCAAATGTGGATTCAAGGCGGCCGATCGGTTTTCAGCTGAAAATAATTGAAGAGAAACTAACGTGAATCCAAAACAATTGTCTAAGAAGATTTGGAAAAATTCGGGTTTTAGACAATAAATAAACACAACAGTTTTCCAAAGATTTGTGTAAAGAAACACAGAATTTAATGCTTATTCAAAGCTTGTTTTATCTTTGGGTTTTTTAAACGGCGAGAGAGGAAAACTTAGCTAAAAACAACGCTACTCTTTTGCAATCTTTTGATTTTTACATGTACAACACCAATCTTTACATTTTTGCCCAGACAGCATAAGGATCGAGAAAAACACAAAGGAGGGCGAGTGTCACAACCAAAACAGATCTCTAAAAGATCAACGGTGGGAGCTGCATTGGGAAATGCTTGATCTTGGGAAGACCGTATGGAGTTTTCTTAATTGGTGTACCGGCTTTACGGAAAGACCCAGAACTCTATTTGACTAGACAAAGACTAGTACGAAAGACAAGAAAACTTTGACGTAAAAAATGCATTAATCGGTAATGAAACTTGAATGCACATGCATGACCATACCTCTTTTGAGTTCATGCCGAGTTAATCAAAATGATGTAACCTTCTTACTCTAGACTAATTGGGATTCATCCTAGAGCTTGTGTGGAGTTAATAACAATTTTGACAAGGAAAGCCAAAAACTCTTAAATCTAGACTTTACAAGGTGTAAACCGACGGTTGAGCCAACGCGTATGCTCACTTGCCTACATCTTACAAAGTGCGGATCAAGGGAGACGGACCACTTTTCCATTTAAAGGCTGGGGCTTTGATATGCAAAATTATCATCGAGTGGTCGGATCCTTGAGGACTATATTTGATATGAAAGTATCTAGGTACAATTGAATCCATGAACTGTTCGCTAGTCCCATGAGCTGCACTGAACATAGCCATTCCCCCGTCGGTTTTGCCAAGTATAAAGTAACCCTTATGGCTGTCTCAAATCAGGGGCTCAGTCACGCCATAGACCTGGCCCCATCTCATACTCCTTTCGGCCTTACATTCCCCCACTTCTTTTCCTCGGGCATCGAGAATATCATTAAATCCTTCATTATCGGACACGCTTCGTACATCTCAAAAATTCAATCTCGAAAAAGAATATGCCATTGCTTTGTTCTCCGTTGATCATCAACATAGCTCATACTGCAAGTGAAAAACCTCAATTGACTCCTTTTAGTGTATCATACATAACAAATTTGACAAAGAAATCAGCATACTTAAAAAGAATCACATTTTTGCATCTCTCATAAAATACAAAAATCCCTCCGCTCCGTCCCGTGTGGTCCCACAACATGCATACAAGACATCCCGACTTTTTTTTTTAGAAAGTGTTCGTGGCATTTTTGTAGGACACGAGGGCAAAGGAGAGCAATCGTTGGCTAACCACTGGATGTCACATTCTTTTGTTGGAGTTCCAGTGAGCTTCGCTTCCTATTCCTTTGGAGGAATCATATGAGGCCTTTGTGTGTTGATGTGTTTGTGATACCCACTTATTGACTTCGCCAATAGAATGATGTGTTATTAGATTTGGTTAAATTATGTTATAAATGTGTTAGATACTTGCGCCACAAGTAATATAACTTCCTTACAAAGGATTGGGGCTTATCGGATAACCTCTTTTTTAGGTTCTTTTTATTGCCTTGCTTGTTAAGGACTTTTAATTGTCTCTTGATGTTATACCGGAAGTGCTAAGGCGGGGTTTACTATAAGCGGATTTATGGCAAAGCACACCACTCTTTTACATACATGAGAAAAGTAAAGAGCAGGAATGTAAAGACATAAAATAAAGAAGACAAGAATTGAAATACTTGAATGTAAATACGAAAGTAAAGACTTGAAAGTAAAGACGAGAATGTAATAACTGATTATTGAAAGACTTTATATAGATAAAAGCATAATATCTCTACATATAAGGGTTATGTATGTTTGATAAAACTCCCATCGGATTGGATATAGATCCATCGGGATGGTCCTGATGCTGCTTCCTTGTAAAGGGAAAATAATCAAAGACACTTTGGCCTAAGATTGGTAATCGATACTATCAAATGGAATTGATTTGATTGCAGAGCTTAATTCACTATTCCTCGTAGAGGTTAGGGAGTATGATCCTAGGATTCTAATATTTGATTCTCAAAGTCACGAACTACACAAGTAGTGTGAATGAGATGACAATAGGTAAAGATAAAATCTGTATCTGAAAGAGGTTTGAGGGACTTCCTCAGTGGGTTGTTTTCTAAACTTAAGAGTTCTGGTTTTTAATTGTTTGAGTGTCATTGTCTTTGAACTCTTCCTTCGTTTATATAGACCAGTTGGAGTCTATACCGTAGCTGTCAAATCCTCCTGTGACTGTCTTGAAAACTCAGTGAGGCTTAATCAGGAAGGCATAAATAATATCTCTGATCAGCCTACTCCCACTGAGAGAGTTCTTTATGTATCGACTAATTTCCCTCCAAAATGTCCAGTGCTTTGCATTTAGTGCTGTCAGTGGAAAGAGATACATGCTTTCCTCTTTTTGTTCACTGACCTGGGTTAGGCCTTTCCTCTTTGAGGCCCAAGCCATTTACCAAAACTAGGTTTTGGCCCAGTGAATATTTTTAGTGTAAACATAAAGCCATACCTTTTACTCCTATTTTGTGTTTCACTTAGAGCACTTCCATCAGTTCATGGAGGGCAAGGGCAATGGCAAGTGACTGCCCTTCGAAAACAGTACTTGCCTTTATGCAACTCCACCCGTTGAGCAAGGGCAAGGGCAAGGAAAAAATATTATTTTTTATGCTTTGTTGGCCTTATCCGGGGCTTGTGATTATCCCAAGATATTTTCGATGACATTTTCAACCACTCTCGTCACGACTCGTGTCATTATCTTTTAAAAAATAATTGAACAGATTTTTGATGAGATTTTCAAACAATCATGTAGTGACACGTGTCATTATCTATTAAAAATATCAGAGCAGATTTTTGATGACATTCTCAACCAATCATGTAGTGACACGTGTCATTATCTATTAACAATATCAGAGCAGATTTTTAATGAGATTCTCAACCAATCATGTAGTGCCACGTGTCATTATCCGATCTCTTCAGTTTCGCAAATTTCTCCATAAAAACCCTTCAAACCCCCCCACAACTACTCACACCAATCTTCTGCATACTCCCCACTCAGCTCAATTCATAGTTTTTTTACAGAGAAAAGTTCTTTCAACAATGTCTAACTGGAGGATGTTCGAAGACAGTGATGAAGAAGAACAGGAGCGAGAAGATGAAGTACGAAGAATGCAAGAAGATGACTACCAAAGGCGGAGAAATGCCTTAAACAGTAGCATGATTCAAGCGGTGGCAGCAATCGATGCAAGCAACCAACAAGCAAGTGGTTCAAGAACCGGTCATCAGCCCAACATTAACCGAAAGAGGGGAGTTCGAGGTGAGAATCTCTTAGAAGATTACTTTATCCCAAATTCTTTATACCCGGAAGGTTATTTTCGAACAAGATTTAGTATGTTTGACAAGGTCCCATAACTCGTGCCTTGTGAATGATCTGTTGTTGTTAGCATGATTGAACCACATTTGTGCTTGTAGTTCTTGAAAACATTGTACGTGAAAAGATATAATAAATTACATATTCAAATGCTTATTTTTAATTAGCTTAAAGAATTGTTAAACAACATAATAAATTGCAATTACCTCATTGGCTCGATTATCGCCACTTCGATATAGGGTTTCCACTTTTGTGATGACTTCTTTCCAAGATTTCAATTCTTTATGTATATGTCGGTACCTACTGGACATAGATTGCTTGGTCCGGGGCGTGCCTTGCATCTTCTCCACGAAAAATGCATGAATCTTCTTTCATATTTTGTCGACCCCCATCTCATTTCCGTTGATCGGGTCATGAGTCACACGCACCCAAGCCTCTAGTAATGCAATATCTTCGGCGATCGACCAATTTGCCTTCTCACTCATAATATTTTTTTTGTAAAACAAGGATTTGGAAGGTGAAAAACAAATATAGTTGATGTAGGAAAAAAAATATTGAGTTGTAGTGTGAGGAATGAAGAAGATGATTGGGGGTATTTAAAAAAAAAAAATCCAACGCACTAGATTGTGCCACGTGGCCAACGGTAAGAAATTTTTTTTTTTACCGTTGGAAATCCAACGGCCAACAGCGCGCCAAGTTACAGAGCCGTTGGCTCTCGCTGGCGTCACCGTCACGCATGGGTCCCACAGCTCCCCCACTCGCGTGTGTTGTGCACGCTCCCCCACTCTCGTGTGTTGACGTCAGCAAGCCCGCTGGCACCAGCTCGGGCACAAATTGCTCGGGCTTGATTGGGCCCACCTCTTGCCCTTTGCAAAATGGCCCGCTGGAGAGGTTTTTTGGGTTGATAGGGCAATTGCCCTTGCAATTGGGTACCGCTGGACCTGCTCTTAGTAGTTAGTACCACTGTACCACCACATTAGAGGTATGCAGCCTATTTTGCTCCTCGAGGTCAGGAATTGTCATGCCACGTCTGATACCCTGACAGTTCCAACATAAAATCCTCATGGCACCTATGGAGATCCCTCAAGGCTGGTCTCCTCCGCCTTCGTAAATAACACTCGCCCTTCTGCAAACTCCTTTCTTCTGTCAGGTATCCTTCCTTACTCTCCATCCACTCCCTCATTGATCGTTTCCGACTTCCAGCCTCTCGCGATACCCTCTCAATTATCGAAGCTAAATCAAAAGGGTCTGAGTCTTGCGAGGTCATTTCTATTGGCCTACCCTCCTCTATCATAGTAGCAGTAAATCTATGCTCAAGCACATTCTCATCTACATGGCGTGTTTCCTCCGCCAACGCCACCACATTCAAGTCAATCTCAAGTCCATCCTCATGTGAAAGTCGTACACCACTGGAGTTTCCTTCTTCTTCCGGATGGTCCCTCAAAATTACATTTGTTGCTTCTGGAGCCACAACACCTTCAGGACCAATTAGCCCTGCATCAAAGGCCTCCTCCCTAGCCGTTCGCATATTTTCCTCCTCTTCCCGCTGCATACGAATCCTCTCCGCTAGTGTGTTAGCCCCTGCTTCAGCCACACCAGATTGAGATTGGCTTTTGCCTGGAGAAGAAGCAATATCATGCAACTCCCCTTCCATCTGTGTTCCTTTTTTCCAACTTGAACGATCAGCCATACCCCCTCCTTAACGAATTCCAGAACTGCCACTCCAAGTACTCCCCCGTCTTCTTGGGCTATGGTTTTTTCCATTCGAGAAACTTGTATCATTACACTGAGAAAAGGATTGAAGTGTATTATCCCGAAGATCCATCTCAGCATCAAGATCTTTGAAACCAAAAAGAGCTTCCGCTTCCCTATTTGTTGCACTCTTTCCTAATAGGGCTTCTTGACACACCCTTGCTACGTGTCCCAATCGCCCACAGATCACACAATAATCTGGGAGAGCCTCATAACGAAAATCTACCCACATCATTCCATCATCAGGGAAATCAACATTCGTTCTCCGCATTAATTAGCGGCTCCCGAAACATGATCTTTACCCTCAAGAAACACCCAATACAGTCTTGCCCATCCGCTTTATCAACCTTAACCACCCTCCCAAGCAAATTGCCAACAGTTCTTGCCACCGCCTCAGTCATACTGAGTGGGGGAACTTCGTTGATTTGCACCCACATAGTCCCTAAATACAATGGTTCTCGACGAAGACGACTCCCCTTCACTCCATCCACCACCAAGACTAAATCGTCTCGAAAAGTCCATGGTTGGTTTGCTTCCAGCACCTTCTCCATATCCCTTTGTTCCACAATACGCACCATAAAACAGTGATTTCCTACCGCACGAATCGATACTCCATCCCGTCCCCGCCATAGATTAGTAAACTGATCAACGGAAGCATTGCAGTTGACTTCCTTCCTGGTAAAAACCTCTGCCACTATACTAAAGTGAAACCCAATTAGCGCCTTCTCCACCTCTTTTTTTTTTTCAATTTTCACTCCGCCCTTCTCTCTGTCAGACAGTTGAAGACTTGCACCAAACCTCCTCCCCAACGCCTCCAAATCAATCTTCCCATCACTTCCCATATTCCCCTCAGACGTGCAGGTCATCGCTGTCACAATTTCCCCCTTGAGAATCTGTATTGATTACTGAAATCTCCACAAAACACTGTGCCTCCAGCCACCCAAAACCTTAACCCTAGCTCTCCTTGCCCAACACGACTCCCCCCTTTGGAGGACACATTTTAGAATACAGCTTTGTCAGCTAATTGTACTCAATCGGTAGCAATCTCCTCCAATTACATATTAATTAGTTCCATTTACGCATGAATGTCATACCAAGATGGAAAAATCGAAGGTACGTTCTAATGCTATAAATATTGAACTAGTTTCTCTAGAAAAAAAAAATATAGTGATCTAGTTGTGTTGATAAATTTGTAATAACAAAATAAGTTCTAAAACTTGAGAAGGGCACAGCCATGGAAGCGGCAATGATGCTTATGATTAATATTATGCTTGTGCAGCTAGTTCATGCGATGTACCCATATTTTCCACCAGACCATGGTCGCTTCCCTTAGTCCTCCTCCTCCTTCCCCTCCCCTTGATAGTGCTAGTAGTACCTATCTAGTACTACTGCCACCTCCGCCAAATTCATATTCAAATCCAAATCCACCAGCGTCTGGTGGTTCAGCGCGCCTCCTTAACCAACGTATATGTTCTGCATCATGTTCTCTTGAATGCGGCCGCAAGATTTCTTCAACCAATTCGCTTCGTCCCAATCATCCATGCAGCAGCCTTTTCTCCAATAATCCAAACTGTCATATTCTCAGTCCTCCCGGCTTCCCCCATAACTAGGGGTGGGCATTAGATGGTTCGGCTGGGTCTTGGGATCAAACCACTGGCCAACCGAGTAAGCTCGGGTTGGCTATATATGAAACCATCGTCGGCCATGACAAAAGGCAAACCAACCCACCCAACTCATGTCTAGGCGGGCAGGGTTGGGTGGGTTTAACGGGTTCAATTGAGTTTCCTCAAACTTTGAGAATACCAATTCGCTGCTCAGGCTTTTGCTCGTTTGGCTAATTACAAATAAATTGAAAGTTGAATTGATTCAAATTGCATAAACCCAGAATAAAGAGCAAATTGCAAGCTTTCTGCAGTTTTCCAAGCGGTAGAGAAAATGAAGATAAAGAGACCATGTGGTAGGACCCACCATTAAGAAAGAAATAAAAAATACGTTTATGAAACTCGGTGGACTTTGAAATGGATGCCATGATGTAGTTTCACCAATAAAAACAAGTCACATGTGCAGCCACAATGTGAGATTTACATACACGCATGGGTTAGATTCCACCGGGTTTGAAACATGTCAAACTGCACTTTAACTATCTAATGTGTGGGTGGTTGGGTTTTAACTCATTACTCAATATTTTCAAGTTATAACCGACCTATTTTGGCTGGGTTGATCAATTTGGACTGTTGACCTGTGAAAATGCCCACCCCTACCCATGACGACCCTTATTTGCGATGTCATAATCAATGTAAGACAAATGCCGCCCAACCTATATCAATGTAGTGCTGGATGTGCTTATAATTTTGTTATTACCCCAACCAAATCAACTGATTCAAGTACGAAGTTCGTAGCATTTTTCACCTTTTTTATTTTTTCGAATCAATTTATAATCCATTTAAATAGCACTTGTGGAAAAAGTCTATACTAGTAGTGTTATAAATAAGACAGTGTGTAGGTTGTGGAACCTATTATTTTTTCAAATTGTATATTACATGAACATTGAAATATATATATATATTTTTCCGTTTCAATTATATCACTTTTATATAAATATTGACGCTGTATATATTTCTTAAAAAACATAAGAGCACAAACACATACATAGAAAAGAAAAAATTATTATCAGTAGAATCTGCACGTTCAAAATTAATTGTTTTGTTCTAATACAATGATCTCGAAGGTGGTAAAGACTAGCAATTAGGAACAACTAATTATTCTTCCGGCACTCTTTGTAGCAGGATCTACATAGTTCTGCACTTCATCAGAATCTGCAGCATTAATAAAACACAAAACCTTAAGGAGGACAAATAAAAAAATATTGATACAAGTATTGTTTTCCTTTTTTGACAAGACAATATTATAATTAAATTAATCTAATATACTAGGAGATTCAAAATTGAGTACAAAAGAGAGAATACACTATTGGTGACTAACTGGTGTAAGGTACTTCTACACAATATTTCTCCTGATCAGCTGAGATGATACAAAGACAAACACATTCTGATAAAAAAAATATTGAAACAAGTATTGTTTTCTTTAATGAACTTATACACGCAATATAAAAGACAAACATTATTTGTACCATTTTAACCGAGGACTAAAAATTTAATAGGGGCGTGTAAAACGGTCAGCTGAGATGATATACTAAGACAAACGCATCCTGACATACATACCTGATCAGTTCGGAAATTTTATCAGACATTCTTTGACAAGACAATCATTGTTACATTCTTCATCACTTTTAAAATTACGGCCACCTCGAGCCTTAGGGGGTCTCTGACGGCCGGGTTTGCTGGGTTTAAGGAAGCGGAAGCGAGGTATAGAAAATCTTTCGGTTGACACTGTACTCGTGATGATGCTGTGACGGCGTTGGCATTCAGCTGCACATCGAGAAGAACATGATTCTCGATTAAAGCCAGAATCTCGTGATCGTTCCTGATCATCCTGAGCTGCTGCTGCTAGCACATTAACCATAATGACCATGATAATGACCATCATAATTTTAATCATGGAAGCAATCCTAATGGTAAACCTAAACCTAGTTGCTTCCATGGCTGCCCCTTCCCCTCTCTATCTATCTTTTCGTTAGTTATCAGAACATTGTTCTACATGTTCGAATGTTGAGTATTTATAACCTTAATAATTAGTACGCTCGGTCCACCTTTGATTCCAATTAACATTTAAAAACTATACATCCGGCCCTTTGATTCAGATAATGTTGTCATTCTTTTAGCTAACTAGAGGAAATTCGATGACAGAAAATGACTAGAAAAGTTCCCTTTGTCAAAGGAGCTGGCGCTAATTAATGTAAAGGAAGTTACAAAATCTTCCTTGATTTTTGTTAATTGTAGAGAGCTAACGGCAGACACTCTTCGATAGATTATCTCCTTAATCCTTGTAATATGTTGGTCTACAGAAAAATAAGCACATGCATATTTAAAACCAATAATAGACAACATCTTTAGTAAAAATGACAGATAATTACACAAATGACGCCTAAACTTTTCCAGTTTTATAAATTTACCGTCTAGATTAAACAGATAATTACAAATATCACATTTTTGTCCTCTTTCCCATAAAAAAATTATTATAATGAACCACAAAGACTTGTAACATTTTCACAATATACCACTTATATCCAGTTTTCATTTACGATTTCATTAAGTTTTGATCACGTGGCTTATATGAGTCTGCATTTTGAGGTCAGACTTAACGGATCATTGCAGACAAAATTGGTTGTACGTGCAAATTGTCAAAAGGGTTTAGGTTTTGGTGGTTAATCGTAATTGATTTTAGGGTTTAGGGTAAATTCACAAAAATGAAAAAGTCCATGGTCAATTTATATAAATTGCCCTCTTAAATTTGCATTACTAGCATAACAAATGCCTATTATTATGGTCTTGTTCAGGTTCTTGATATCCCTTTGATTGAGCTACATCCATGCAATATTATGCCCTTTTATTGGATCTCAATAATATATCAATTAACATTTAGGGGATTTCCTTAATTGTTGTAAACAAACACAGAGCACATTAATACATTATGCCCAAACTCATGCAATATGCACAATATAGAGCGGCTCACAATTATAAATAGGGGCCCACATGCAATGTGTTCAACACCAAATTCACGAACACAACATTTCCAGTGGATTAAACACATTATTAAGCGAGTGAGATTAATTATAGCTTAATTGGCTTTGAATCACATGGAGGGATTAAGTTGTACGATGAAAGCATTGGCTGTGCTGTTGATGATGGTTGGGGTTGTTATGGGCCAATCTGCTGACCCTGATTACTTTGTTGATGATTACTCACTTACTGATGATGCCACAGTCACACTTCTTAAAAAATCACCTCCTGGCAATAAAATCCCACCTCCTCAAGTACCAAGTAATCCCCTTAAACCTTCTCTATCCCCACCACCACCTAAATCCCATGTTCTTGTTCCTCCACCAAAACCAAAAGAGAGCTGGTGCCTCAGAAGTTGCCACAAGAAATGCTACAATCTGAAGTGGGCTGTAAGAAAGGTTTGCTTTGATGGCTGCCCTTCTAAATGCCTGCAGATTCGTCAAGGCTCAGAAAAATTCCTCAAACACCTTAAACGCTGTCTACTTTTCTGTGTAAAGGCCATTCCCACACCCGCCGGTTACGCACCTGCTTTTGGTATGTATATTCATTCAATTAATTTGTTTTTCTCTCTTGGCTTTGATTAATTTATTAGTTAACCCTTTTTTCTTGGGTTTTGTTATTTCCTTCGAATTATTCATCTAATTTGTTTTTTTTTTTCCAATTTTATGTGACAGTTGCTGAAAAAAACTTGAAGGGCCAGTTGGATTCATGCTACAAGATTTGCAGCTCAAGAATAAAAATTAATAATTAGATTACATTTCCAATTTATCTATCGAGCAAGAGAAAATGTTTTAGAGAGAAATGCACACCGAATAATAGCATTGATGGGATTGAATAGTTGTACTCTACTCAAGAAGGCTATTTGTCTCATGAGTAATTGAATAAGATCTAATTTCTGTTCTTTATAATTATTTCTCTTTTATTTCTTTTTGATCTAATTTCTTTTTTATTTGTCCAATCCTAAGTCTACCTAAGTAAATTCGTTCAAAAACTAATGCCTTGGTGGTAAATTGTTAGATTTTGCATGGCAAATGCATGCACATATGATGATTATTTCCATTTCAGTTAAAAAAATATTTTTATTCAAAGTAGTTGTAACTCAGTTGGTTAAAAACATTCATACTTACGGTTAAAAGCATTCATACTTACATTTAAGGTCACAAACTCTAGTGTTCCTCACCCATGATTGCTTGTTTAACATATAATTATTTTCATTATCTAAATTTATATAAATAATTAAGAGCCAAAAGTAAAATTGCGCACACACACGAACCCTAAGAAGCAGCACAAGATTTTATCAATTAAGGTGAATTTAGCTAGCATTCATTTGAGAACGTTGATGTAGTGCCAGGATGTTCTACATCGTTATTAATTGACAGATGATTGCACAAATGATGCCTAAACTTTTCTGCTTTTGTGTATTTACTACCTAGACTAAAAATAGTTGCAACTAACCTCAATGACTTGGAACATTTTCATAATATAACACTTACATCCAAATTTCATCACGATTTCATTAAGTTTGATGACGTACGTGGTTTGAAAAGTCAGTTGATGTAGGAATGCTGCTGTCTTTAGGAGCCAACTCACGCACCCAATAAAAGCTATTGAGTTGTTGTGTGGTCAACGGAGTGGTTATAGGGAGGCTCAGCGGCTGTTAGTCGAGGGAAGAGCTCATGCTCCTGCGGCCCAGTCTGAAATGGGGGACCAGAGAATGGACAAAACCGGCGCATGGGTGGGTGAAGGTGAGTTGTGATGGTGCGTGGTCGTCGAGTACGTCGTTAAGTGGTACTGGTTGGGTGGTGCGTAATTTTGCTAGCTGGTGGCAAGCTGGAGGAGGTAGGGGTGATTTTTTTAGTGAAATCCAGCTTGATGGTTGAAGCAGAGGCTGTGCATGATGCTTTAAAAGCTTGCGTTGCTGAGGGTTTTCTGAAGGTAATCATTGAATCAGATTCATCTAATCTCATTCATATGCTACGGGAAGAAATGAGCATGGATGCTAGCATTGAAGGATTGTTCCAAGATATTTGGTAATTGGCAAGGTTTTTTGACCCTGTTGTGTTTTCTTTTGCACCACACCAATGTAATATGGTTGCGCATTCGATAACTTCGTTTGTAATAAGAAGTGGAGGTACGCATAAATAGAGTTTGTTATTCCCCAAATGGGTGTTCAATCCTCTTGGTAAAGATATGTAAATATTTCTCAAAAAATCTATTAAATCTACTATCGTTTGACAAAAAAAAAAAAGAGCCACATGTTAAGTTGAATAGTGCAAGTGGACCACGTGATCAAACTTAATGGATCACGTCAAAAGGGTTTAAGTTTGGGTGGTTAATTATAATTGTTTTTAGTTTTGATGGTAAATGCATGTACAAGCGAAAAATCTAGGTACCATTTATGTAAATTTCTTTAAATTTGGGAATTCATTACAATACTTACATATATTTAATACAATTACTATCTGACTGTCAGATATTTTCATATGAATATATGTATTTAATACAATCACAATTTGACGGTTGAAATGGTAATTATATTAAATACATGTAAATATTCACATCCTTAAATTTGTACTACTAGCATAACAAATATAGTCCTAAGCCTATTATTATGCTCTTATTCAGTTGTTCTTGATATCCCTTTGATTGAGTTAAATCCATGCATTAATTATTCCTTTTTATGGGCCCTCAATAATATCTCAACTAACATTTAAGGGCTTTTCTTAGAGTATCTCTAATCATGCTCTATATTTTATAGCAAAATTTTAGCTAAAATTATCAAAAAGTTATTTTAAGAGCTCTCTAGAAAAGTTGTATAGCAATCATACTCCCTACTTTAGAGATTCATAAAAACTATAAGTCAATAATTAGCCAATAAAAATTAATTAATTATTTAAAACAATATTAAAACAATTAGCATTAATTATAGAGAGTCACTAGGAGTTTCTTCCTCTTTTTATATTTATGAGCTCCTAGTCGAATCTCTATCTTAATTAAGAGGTGGATATAAATGTGATCTTATTCAACAAATAGCCTCCTTGAGTATTCAACCCCATCAATTTTATTATTCGGAGTGCATTTTCTCTAAAATATTTTGTCTTGCTCGAGAGATAAAAGGGAAATATAAATATCTAACTATTGTTTTTTATTCTTGAGCTGCAAATCTTGTAGCATGAATCCAACTGGCCCTTCATGTTTCTTTCACCGTGACATGAAATTAATGGAAAAAGAAATTAGATAAATAATTCAAAAGAAATAAGAAAACGCAAGAAAAAGGGTTAACTAGTAAATTAATCAAACAAACAGTGTTCGAGGGATTTTTTCATGCTCAAATTTCTATTTTGTATTATATCTGCTCTTTATAATTATATTTCTCTATTTTTTTAATAAATCTAGTTTACGTTTTGTTTTGTCCAACTGCTAAAGTCTACCTTTGTAAATTCGTCCCAAAACTAAAGTGGCAAATTGTTAGATTTTGGGTGGCAAATACATATACGTATTGTAGTCAATATTTTAGTACATGTGTGATTGTGTAAATCCGTTGTATATTGAGATTACAATTCCTATATAATCTGGAAGATTCTATTCCTATAGGCTTGTATTACTTGCAAGGTAAGGAAGCCCATTGAGTTTACTATAAATAAAAACACAAGTGATGAGAACTATCATCACATAATTTACTCTACTCTCCTTACCATCGGCCCCCTCTCTCTACCTTTAGTAAATTTTGGCCTACAACACGTTATCAAGCACGCTTCTGACGTTGCACTAAAGAACTGAAGGATATTCTGCTACAAACCCATTCACAATTTTCATCATCACAATTCAAGTAACTTTGAAAACATGGTTTTAAGTTTCGATAATTTTTCAGTTTGATTGTATGCAACATTCACCATTGAGCATGAACCCTAATTTCAGTTTCGAATTATGAAATTCTACTTCAATTATTGTTTGCAATTATATTATATTATATTGTTATATTACTACAGTTATAATTGTGGTGAATTGAATATATGTGAATACGAAAAGAAAAAGAAAGAAAAAAAAAATCAAACCCTAGCCGCGTCTGAGCCACGGCCTGAAGTCGTTGAGCCGCACCGTCGAGTTGAGCCGAGCCATGGAGCTGATCGCTCTAGTCCAAACCCTAAGGCTTGGACCAATGCCGTTTTGGCCTCTCCTTCCTCGCGAGTCTGAGCTACAGCTCGGTTGGCCTGCAATCCATCCATCGCCGCCCTTCACCGAAATCTGGTGATTCCAAACGACCTGCAGTCGTTCCCTGATGAAAACCCAGCCCTTCCCAACGACTGGAAGTCGTCCCCGGCCCCAATCATGTCGTCCCCAACGATCTGGACCAAGATTTCCCAATGAAATCTCCATTCTTGCCGTTGTTCATCTCGATCGTTTTTGAGATTTGGAATGACGCCGGCCTTCAAGCACAATCCTTTTTTTTTTTTGCCCGTTACGATTTCGACGTCGAGAACCTCTCTTCGTTGTGAATTTGTGGGTTTCGGTTGAACCGCAACTCTGTCCTCAGCCTGAAATCACTCCCCGACACCGTTTCGGTGTTTGCATCGCCGCCTGCAACAGTCTCGCATGGTTTCCCAGTGAAACCCTCAAACCCAGCTGTGCTGGGCTTGGATCTCGGTAGGCTTGCCCAGCTTCGACCTCCATTTTTTTTTCTTCCGGACCTTCATTATTCAGATGGCGCGTATGAAAAGTATACCCATATAGTGGGTTCTACTTTTCACTTTTTTGTTCCTTAGTCCAACAATTAAGTTCGGGTTCTGTAAAAAAAAATAAAATTATGTTGCTGGCCCGCAACCACCAGTGGGCCTGCTGCCCACACAAACCCACAGTTTTGGGCTATATTACTTACTATTTACGTATATGGTTCTCGAAGCAACCACCTGATTGACTATTTATTGTTCTGTGTATATATATATGTGGGTGTGTGTGTGTGTGTTTGTTTGCAGGTACAAATGAACCTAAAGTTCATATTTAAAATTCGAACCCGTAGTTTCGAACAAAAGTGACATAAGAAACCCAAAATTTCATAAAACACTACACCCATGAAATCCAAAGTTTTTCATGAGAATTAAAACCAAAACATGTCTAATAGAACCTGAATGTTCTACTTTTGGGACTATGGACGTTTTTCCATAGTACTAACTATGATCTTGTTCCCTCCATTGTAGTGACATGTCAAACTTGAACAAACTCGACTTTACGACTCTGTAAGTATCTAGAAGAAACTACCTGAAGTGGGTCCAAGATGTGAAACTCCACCTCACGCAAAGAGTCTTAGTGCCACCATTGAAGCTGAAATGGATATCCCAGTTGGTGAAGCTGACAAAGCAACTGCCATGATCTTCATACGAAGGCATATGCACGACGCACTGCAGACCAAGTACCTAGTTGAAGAAGATCCAAGAGCTTTATAGCTTGCTCTGGCAGAGCGTTTTGATCATCAAAAAGATATCTTCTTGCCTGAAGCAAGACATGACTGATAACATTTATGCTTCCAAGACTTTAAGTTTGTGAATGAATACAACTCTGAAGTATGTTGAATTCGATCACTTCTCAAGTTCTGTAAAGAAGACTTGACTGAACAGGATCTCCTAGAGAAAACTTATTTAACTTTTCATGCCAGCCATATTATTCTGTAGCAACAATATATGGTACACAAATTTACGAAGTTTTCGGATTTGATCTCTATTTTACTATTTGCTGAAAAGCAAAACAAGGTATTGATGAAAAATCATCAAGCTAGACCTACTGACTCGAGCACTATGTTTGAAGCACATGCTAACACAAATTAAGGCCAACACTAATGCCAAAAGTATGGTGGGCATGTCAAGGGATCAAACCCTAAGCAGCAGGCTCAAGGTTGACAGAGTAGAGGCCCATTTAAGGGAGGAAACTCTGGCCCGAATCGTGATTCCCTAGCTCCCAAGGCTTCCAACTTCAAGAGTAAGGGCAAGGCACCCGCCCTCAAAGAAGCAACCATGTGTTACCACTGTGGTTCCCAGGACCATTGGTCCCGCACTTGCCAAGCTTCGGCTCATGATGTAGTTGAGTATCATTCATGTCATAAAGCCATAGAGAGACTAACTTTGTTCAAGTGGATAATCTCGAAGATTACCACTTTGGAGACTTCTGATTTTCAAGAGGCATCTGAACAAATGGATGATTACATGGGCCTATATGTGGCCGAGTTCACCCTTAGTGGGCGAACCCCCCTATCTTTTTTGTTTAAGTTTTGAACAATTTTCTATGCTTTAGATTATTTGTTCGGTGTTTGTTTTAAATTTTGGATATAAATTTTATGGATATTGTTTCTTGAATGATTAATTGAATGAATGAAATTCAAATTTTTTCTTTTACATGTGACCGATTCAATTAATTTATTTTTAGGTATGTCTTGTGGGGAAGTTAATTGTCTAACAGATAGTGCAGCCACGCACACCACCATATTACGTGAACGTCACTATTTTACTAGCTTCGTACCTAAAAATTCACCTCTAACAACCTTTTTAGGCCATTCCAACCTGGTTTAGGGACGGGGCAGTGCCCGTATAATGTTGTCTAATGGTACTAAATTAACCATTAAAAGGTACTTTACTCACCCCGTTTCGGAAGACCGCTGTTGAGGTTTAAAGATATTTGAGAGAATAATTATCACGTTGAAACCTTTGAAAAAACATGGAGCTGAATTCATGTGCATCACTTTTTATGAATATGCCCAAAAACGTATTAATGAAAAGATGAAGCGTCTTCCAAATGGTTTGTATGTAATAACCATCCGCTCCACTGAGGCCTACTATGTGGCCAGCCCTGCTCTGGGCTTGCATTGGACAATATGCTTTGGCATGATCGCTTGGGACATCAAGGACGTGACATGATGCGTCGTATTCTCAAAATTACTCACGAGCTTCCTTTTACCAGCAGTAAAAGATTTCTTCCTTGTTACGTTTCTGCCAAGCATGTTCATTAGGTAAGTTAAACACCCATCCATCTATGGATAAGATCTGAAAGGATCCTTCAACATTTCTTCAGCGGATCAAATGGGACATTTGTGGACCTATCCAACCACCTTAAGGACGATTTTGTTACTTTATAGTGTTGATTGAAGCATCGAAACGTTGGTCACATGTTTGCCTACTGTCCACACGCAATGCTGCATTTGCCAAACTCCTAGCACAAATTATTAAACTTAGGGCTTACCATCCTGATTATCCGATTAGTCGATTCTATTGGATAATGCTGGAGAGTTTATGTCTAAAACTTTTGATGATTATTGCATGTCTATTGGGATTTAAGTTGAACAACTTGTACCCCATGTTCACATTCAAAACAGCCTAGCATAAGAGTTCATTAAGTGCCTTCAAACAATCGCTTGGACCTTGGTCATGCGCGCCAAGCTTAACGTATTTGCGTAAGGCTATGCAATTCTGCACGTAGCTATGTTGGTTAGCCTAAGACCCGTCACCATCCATTCTTTTTCACCGTTATGGTTGGTTACTTGGTACGAGCCTAATGTTTTGCACATATGTGTGTTTGAGTGCACAATTTATGTGCCAATAGCGCCACCACTACGCACCAAAATGGGTTCTCAGAGAAAAATGAGAATCTATGTCATTTATGATTCGCCGTCTATTATTCGCTACTTAGAGCCCTTGACAGGCGATCTCTTTACCGCTCGTTTTACAGATTGTCACTTCGATGAGACAGTATTCCCGTCATTAGGGGGAGATAAGAACATTATAAATGTTCTTGAAGAACGCTGCAAATTGTCGTGGATTAGCCCCACCGTGTCTCATTTAGATTCCCTCACCGCACAGTCTAAAACTGAAGTGCGACGTATTCTAGATCTACAAAACATGCCGGATTCTTTTATGGATCTAGCAAAAGTGACAAGATGACATATACCAGCTAGCCAATCATCTGCTTCTGCCTTGAAATGTGGCAGACTCATTGGTTCAAAGGATTCACAACCTCGTAAGAGAAAAGTCTTGACACACACTAGTGAAACTAGTTTGAATCCCACAATCGCCAACTCATCCTTTCCAACGCATGAGATTATTCTACATTATGGAAACGTCCTTGAAGAGACAAATTCGCCTCCCAAGAATCGTGATATTTTGGTCCATTATGATGGCTTGGATGTACTTTGGAATAGGAATGAGATGATAATCGACAATGCATTCACATATGCAGTAGCTACTGATATCATGCTGAGTGATGACATTGAATCACATTCTGTTGATGAATGTCAATGTATACCTAATTGGTTAAACTGGAAACACACAATTCAAGTCGAACTTAATTCACTTGTGAAACGTAAAGTGTTTGGGCCTGTAGGTCCTACACTTTCACATGTGAAGCCAGTTGGCTACAAGTGGGTTTTCGTAAGGAAGCGTAATTATAAGAATGAAATAGTGAAATATAAGGCACGTCTCATGGCGCAAGGCTTCTCTCAATGCCCTAGGATTGATTACGAGGAAAGTTATTCTCCTATAATGGATGTCATAACGTTCCGCTACCTTATCAACTTGGTAGTTTCTAAAAAACTGAATATGAAGCTTATGGACATGGTAATCGCGTATCTCTATGGGGACAGAAATTTATATGAAAGTTTCCGAATGAACTACATTGACTAGATCAAATAGTTCTAGAGCACGGAACGCCCTCTCGATTAGATTGAGGCGTCCACTCTATGGATTGAAGCATTCCGAGTTGATGTTGTATAACCGTCTGAGCGAGTGTTTGATTAGTCAAGAATATGTGAATAATGAACTCTGCCCATGCGTGCTTATCAAAAAGTCACATTTTGGATTTGCGATAGTTGCAGTTTATGTCGATGACATGAATCTCATAGGGACTCTCGAAGAGCTTGAGGAAACTGCCTCGCACCTGAAATCGGAGATTGAGATGAAAGATCTAGGTAAAACTCGATATTGCCTTGGCATGGAGATCGAGCATTGTTCGAATGGTATTTTGCTGGTTCATCAATCAAACTACACCTAAAAGGTGTTGTGACGCTTCAACGAGGATAGAGAGAAGCCTTCGAGTACTCTTATTGTCATTGTCACATCTCGGACTGACTCTGCCGTAGCACGATATTGTCCGCTTTGGGCCACGGCCTCATAGTTTTGTTTATGGGAACTCACGAGCAACTTCCCAGTGGGTCACCCATCTTGAGATTGCTCCACCCCAAACTCGCTTAACTTCGGAGTTTCGATGGAATCCGAAGCCAGTGAGCTCCTAAAAGGCCTCGTGCTAATTGAAGGTGGGCATGTACATATAAGGCACATCACCCCCTCTCTATTGGTCGATGTGGGATGTCACAGTCATCCAAATGCTAGATGCAAAACAAGACCCTTTCTGTCCTAAATAAGATGAGGAAGATATTTTGGAGCTTGAAGTTATGTATCTAAGTGCAAATGACACTTTGTTGTACTTAACTTAGTGCACCAGATAGGACATCTCCTTCACCGTTAATCTTTTAGTAGGATATAACAATGTGCCATCATGCATACACTGGAATGGTGTTAAAGACATCATTCATTACCTTAAGGGTACTTCAGATTCGAGTTTACTCTATCCCTATACATCTCAGAATAGATCATACCCCATCAGTCTTGAGAATAATGCTTGCCTTGTTGATTATGTTGACGCTAGTTATTTGTCTGACTCGCAAAAGATACATTCTCAAACGGGTTATATCTTTACTGTTGGAGACACTGCAATATCTTGGAGGTTAATCAAACAGACCTTAGTTGTGACTTCTTCGAACCATGATGAAATTCTCACTTTTCATGAAGCTACTCGTGAATGCTTCTGGTTGAGAGCCGTTGTTGAACATATTCGAAGCACTTGCGGACTTTCTTCCATCTTTGACGTCCCTACAACAATTGATAATGTCGCTTGTATTCACCAAATCAAGAAAGGATACATCAAAGGAGACAACACCAAGCATATTGCGCCGAAGTTCTTTTTCTCACATCAAGAGCAAGAGCATCAGAAGATTAAAGTCAAGCAGATCCAATCCCAAGACAACTTTGCCGACCTCTTCACGAAGTCACTATCGAAGTTTACCTTCCAGAAGTTTGTTCAAGGTATTGGTATGTGTAAATTGTTTGATTTGAAATGCTTGTAATTCTCATTTGAAAGTTTTGTCAAACTCAGGGGGAGTATCCAAAAGTATACTCATTTGACCTTAATGTACTCTTTTTTCCTACGATTAGGATCAATTTTCCCATTGTGTTTTTGTTGCCTGACGAGGTTTTGATTAGACACCTATCTCGGGTTGATTATACCCTTGGGTGCGTTCTACTTGCGTCCTGAAGGGGTTTAATTTTGACTTATGCATTTACTCACTTTTCTCCTTAGACTATGAGTTTTGTCCTACTCTGGGTTTTACCATAGCCAGGTTTTGTGAGGTTTTACTTCTATATGCATTCTTCCATTTGTTTTGAGACTCGCATTCGCTCATTGTGCCGACTAGACGATACGATTTCATCAACTGCTTCTACATCATCGCTGAATAAATAAAGCCACAAGTGTTGGGAACTATTATCACATAATTTACCCTACTCTCTCTCTTTTCTCTCTCCTTGCCGCCGACCCCCTCTCTCTACCTTCAATAAATTTTGGCCTACAACAATATGCATATATTACCTGTGATGATTATTGCCCAATTCCATTTTGGTCAAAACATATTTTCAAAATAGTTTGTAGCTAAGAACATTCATACTTGTCTAGAGCAAAAATCAAAAACAAAAATTTCTACTGCCGGCCCATGCCTTTGAATTTCAAGTCTGCGACAATCTTCTTGACAATCATTTTTGGTCTCTTTCCTCTAGCAGTCGTGATAGTTGTCGTCTTTTGGCCCATGCACATAGTAAACACAAGGTTTTGGAAAGCTGGAAGCCATGGAAGATGTCGAATTGCGCGATCGGCGACACTATGGGTTTAGCTAGTGTGGTGCTATAACTCTCGGATGTTTGGAGAATGTGAAGTGGCGACATGATTTTATCCTTTTACTTTGTTTTTGTTTAACAATTTCCAGGAATTGTCTTTGAATTTGGTTTTGATGTCTCTCTTTAGGAGAGTTTGCTAGTTTGTTTTCTCTCTATAGGAGATTTTTGTTCTCACATGATCTTCGTGTAGCACGAGGTTTAATCGTTTTATTGATCTGTGTAATCTTGCGGTAATAGTGTTTGTATATTCTACGGGCTCATTTGGAAGTGCTTTTAAAATGACTAAAAGATTTTTTGGTGGAATTGTTTTTGCGTTCCAAAAGCACTTAAAGTGTTTCCTGCAAGAAACACATAACTAGTACTTTTGGTAGGAAATACTTAAAGTGCTTTTTTCAGTATTTACTTGCATTTTTACTAAGAATTAGTTCTAAAAGCACTTTCATCATAAGCGCTTTCAGTCATTTTAAAAACACTTCCAAACGAGCTCTACATCGTTAATTTAGTAATTAACAAATAACTGCACGTACAAATGACGTCACTTATGTGCATTTACCACCTAGACTAAAAATAGTTTTAATTAACCACAAAGACTTTGAGCATTTTCGCAATATACCACCTACATCTAATTTTATTGAGGATTTCATTTGGTCTGACCCCGTGATCAAACTTTAATGGAACATCATGTATAAAATTGGCTGTAGGTAGCACATTGTCAAAAAGATTTTAGTTTCGGTGGTTAGTTGCAAGTTGTGGATTGAGGTTTTCTCTTCAACTCATTGTATCCCGGGAATCTTCTCCACTCTTCTTTAGTATAATAATATCACTTGTAAATAAAAAAAATGTTAATTAGCTGCTTAATGTGCCACCTAATTAAGCCTATTATTATGCTCGTGTTCAGTTCTTGATATCCCTTTGATTGAGCTAAATCCATGCATTATTTACTTTGTGGGAGTTCCTTAATCAGTGTATACAAACAAAGAGCACATTGTGCCCAAAATTATGCAATATGCAAAATTGGACGGCTCCCAATTCTATATAAATACGGGTCGGCATGCAATGTGTTCAGCACCAAATTCACACACACAACAATTCCAGTGGATTAAACACATTATTAAGCGAGTGAGATTTATTAGAGCTTAATTAGCTTTGAATCACATGGAAGGATTAAGTGCTATGATGAGAGCATTCGCTGTGCTTTTGATGATGGCTGGGGTTGTTAAGGGCCAATCTGTTGACCCCGATTATTTTGTTGATGATGTACCTGCTGATGATGCCACAATCACACATCTCAGAAAATCACCCCCACCTCCTCCTCATCAAAAACCAAGTCCTCTTAAACCTTCTCTATCCCCACCACCACCACCACCACCTAAATCCCATGTTCCCGCACCTAAACCAAAAGACAGCTCGTGCCTCAGAAGTTGCCACAAGAAATGCTACAATCTGAAGTGGGCTGTCAGAAAGGTTTGCTTTGATGCCTGCCCTTCTAAATGCCTGCAGATTCGCCAAGGCTCAGAAAAATCCCTCAAACACTGCATACTTGCCTGTGTGAAGGCCATTCCCACACCCACCGATTATGCACCAGCTTTTGGTATGTATATATATTACTTCAATTAATTTGTCTTTCTTTTGGCTCTTTTGATTAATTTTTGTATTAATCCTTCTTTTTTCATGGTGTTTTTGCCATTTCATATTGGATTATTTATCTCACTGCAGTGTTTAATTTCTTTTTCCATTTTTTATGTGACAGTTGCTGAGAAAAACATGAAGGGTCAGTTATATTCATGCTACAAGACTTGCAGCTCAAGAATAAAAATCAATAATTAGATATTTCTATTTTGCATTTTATCTCTCGAGAAATAGAAAATGTTTTAGAGAGAAATACAATCCGAATAATAACATTGATGGGATTGATAGTTGTACTCTATTTTGAGTAATTGAATAAGATCTAATTTTTTCTTATTTGTGTTCTTTATAGTTATTTCTTTTTGTGTACTATACATCCTAAACTCTAGTTAGGTAAATTAGCACTAAAACTAAAGTCTGCTCTTAATTATTTCCTTTTGTGTACATTAGAACCAAAACTAAAGTTTAGGTGACAAATTGGGGTCAAACTTCAATGGTACGTCCTATTTAATAGTACGTACTGTTGAATGGTTTAAGATTCATTTGTGGCTCACTGCAAATTAATCTGGACCATTCAATGGCCGTACCATTGAATGGTATGTACCACCCAAAATTTTTTTGGCAAGTTGTTAGATTTTTTTCTTTTGGGCAAATGTGCATGCCCTCTATATATTACAAGTGATGACTATACGTTCAATTCCCTTTCGGCCAAAAATTATTTTCATTCAAAATTATGTGTGTACATAGAGCCCTAGAGGAATAGTCAGGATTGTGCCATGTCTCAGTTTAATAGAAATGTTGTTAAGGTTCTTTTTTTTTTTTTTTACAAGAAACGATATATTGGTATTTCATTAATCATCTCAAACAAATATAGAGGTGCCAATTGGGTACAATGCTCTATTGACACTACAAGAAAAAGGCCTTTTTTGCCAATTAGTCAAATAACACGGCCCTCACAAATAAAACAAAATTTGGCACTAGATGTTAGCGCGAAAATATTCGCGACCCTTATATAAGTAATGTCGCAAATAGCAAAATTCGTCGTGTGGAATAAAGGGTTTGCGACCCCCAAACAACGAAATATAATTTCAGCGTGAAAATATTGAGCGCTGAATTTTTCAGATGAAAGAACCCATCGCGCGTTTCCTTTTCCCTCCTAGACGAAAAAGAAAAATCATTTTTCTCTCCCTCAACCGTTTCCTTTTCCCTATTCGACTGAAATTATGGAGCTCTGCTCGCCCTAATAAGTCCAATTGGAGGTTCTGGAGCACAATCGGAGATTCTGGAGCACAATCGAAGTTCTTGTAAGCTACTACAACCATCTCCATCTTCTCTCTTTTCTGATTCAATAACTCTTGCTAAGTGATTTCTAAGGTTCCTCTCAAATCTGGAAGACAATTGTTTTTATTAGTTTTGGATTGATTTCTCTAGTTGTTGAATTTATTGTTGTTAATAAATTGATCACTCCACCAGGAGCATAAGCCCAATCGCACTTGAACAAAGCAAATAAGAAAATTAGGCTTAATTGTTTTTATTAATTTTGGATTGATTTCTCTAGTTGTTGAATTTATTGTTGTTTACAGAAGATTGTAAACTTGAAATCCCCTGTTTTCTTATTGGAATTTGATCTAGAACTCAAGTAGATTCTGCTCAAATATGTTGATCAGTTAAATTCAGAATTGTTGGTTCTCCTGAGCAAAATCCGTGCTAAAAAACTAGGTTAATGTTGATGGACATGGTATGTAAGTAGAGAATAGAATATATGTATGGGTAAGAGATTTGAGAGAGTGGGAGTGAAATTTGAGAGAGTGGGAGTGGATTATAGTGAGAGATTTTGGGTTTTGAAGTTGAAATTTGTGTTTTTGTTTTGCAGTTGAATATCCAGTACCGGATAAGCTTCGACGAAAACTAGTTCAAGCTTCGATCAACTTCTTGGGATTAAAGGAGCTTCTCATAAAACTGTAAGTCATCAGAAGCTTTTATTTATGATATCTTTATAGATCTTGAGAATCAGGAGCTTTTATTATAGTGTATGTTTGTGTCAAACCAATTATCTCATATTGCTTAGTGCTGGACATTTCTTTTGTAGTTCATATACTTTAGATTGACAACAAAGATCAGATCAAGGGTGCTTAATTCTTAGCTAGGTATGTTTTTATTCTCTTCTTTTATGTTCATTTTCATCCCTGCAATCCACTTTTTAAATAAAAATTTGATTAATTTTACTTGCTTTGTTTGTATTCTTTTCTACATCATGATCAATTTATTTGCTGTTTTTCTTTGTTAAAAATAGCTATCCTTTTTTAATACATAATATAAGGTGTTGTTTCTTTATTCTCGGGTAACATTAGGTATGGACAAGAGTTGGATAGATTTAAATAACAGGTCATCTGATCAATATAAAAATGGGCTTGAAATTTTTTTGAAGTTTTCATTTGACAACAACAAGGGTGATACTAGGATTTATTGCCCGTGCAATAAATGTTTCAATCGGTACTTTGTTACAAGGGAAGTAGCTAGAGCTCATATAATAGTTGATGGGTTTATGTCAAATTACAAAAATTGGATTCATCATGGAGAAACACACCAACCATTATATGCAGACCAAGACATTGGAAATAGTGCTTCTTCAGTTTTCATTGATGATATGTTTGGAATAGTACAAGAGGCATTTGGGCATCCAAATTTTGATCCTAATGTAGAGAATGATCACTCAACAGAAAATGAACACAGTGAGGGGCCAAATGATGAAACTAGAAAATACTTTAAATTGCTACAAGATGCAGAATGTCCTTTGTATTCAGGGTGTGAAAAGTTTACTAAGTTCTCATTCATTGTTCGGCTATTACATATAAAGGTACTTGGTGGATGGACAGACAGTTCAATGACAATCTTGTTAAATTTTTTGAAAGAAGTTTTCCCCAATATAGATATACCGGATTCTTATAATGATGCTCGAAAGATTACGGAGGACCTGGGTTTCACATATGAGACATGGGATGCGTGTCCTAATCATTGTATGTTATTTAGAAATGAGGATGAGAAACTTGAATCATGTGGCATCTGCCACACATTCAAATACAAGAAATTTGAAGGCCAACCTAACAATGGTGTTAGTGGGGATAGAAAAATACCTACCCAGCAAGTAAGATATTTTCCATTGAAGCCAAGATTGCAAAGACTTTTTATGTCATCCAAAACTGCTTCACTTATGAAATGGCATGCCAAGGAGAGTATTAATGATGGTGTGCTAAGGCACCCTGCTGACACACTTGCATGGAAAGCTTTTGATGCTAGGAATCTAGATTTTGCTAGTGAAATTCGTAATGTCAGGCTTGGTCAAGCATCAGATGGTTTCAGCCCGTTTAGAACAATGTCCAAACCTCACAGTACATGGAATGTTGTTCTAATGCCATATAATTTGCCACCATGGATGTGCATGAAGCAACCATTCTATATCTTGTCTGTTCTTATAGATGGTCCTAAAGGACCTGGTAATAAGATTGATGTTTATCTACAACCATTGATTGATGAGTTAAAGGAATTATGGCAAGAAGGTGTACTTACTTATGATCCCTATATGAATAAGATGTTTAAACTATATGATGCATTACTTTGGACTATCAATGACTTCCCGGCCTATGGGAACTTATCAGGTTGGAGCACTAGAGGTGAAAAAGCATGTCCTTGTAAGAACACCCGATCTCGTTGGTTGAATTACGGAAGAAAGCACTGTTGCATGGGTCACCGCCGATTTTTACCTACAAGTCATAAGTTTCGAAAAGATAAAGTGTCTTTTGATGGCACACGAGAATGGGGACATGCCCCACAAAAATTTTCGGGGATTGATGTGAAAAGACAACTGCAAGGAATACTTATAGAGTATAAGAAAGAAGACCTTTGAAAAAGGAAAAGAGACGAAGTTGAGAATAATAATGGTCGATCCTTTTGGAAGAAAAAAAGCATTTTTTTCGGGTTACCGTATTGGGAGCATAATTTGATTCGTCACAATCTCCATGTCATGCACATTGAGAAGAATTGTAGTGAAAATATCCTCTGGACAATATTGGGTGTTGCTAAAAAAACTAAGGATAATTTAAAGGCCCGACGTGACTTGGAAGAAATGGGCATCAGGAAACCATTGCACCCTCAACAACGGGGTTCTAATAAGGCATACTTAGCTCCTGCTTGTTTTACTATGAATAAGGACAATAAAGATGTGTTCCTAAAAGTTTTGATGGAAGTAAAGGTTCCAGATGGTTATGCTTCAAATATTTCTCGACATGTACACATGAAGGAGCGTAGCAGTTGGGGCCTTAAGAGTCATGATCATCATATATTAATGCAACAATCACTTCCTATAGCAATTAAGGCCTCAATTGTTGCATCTTGAGGTCTCAATTGCTAAGGGGTACGTAATGGAAGAATGCATGACTTTTTGCCCCCGATACTTAAACAAAGTGGAAACAAAACTCACTCGTCCAGCTCGTAATGATGATGGTGATAGTGACTATGGTCGTCCTCTAAACAAATGAGTGAAAATACGTCTAGATGAAGTTACATGGACGCAAGCACATAAGCATGTGCTAGTAAACACAGATGCTAAACCGCATTCGCGGCACGGTTTTGTTGCGACGCGATTACAAGCGTTGCATGACTGTCGCTAAAACGCATTCACGATATTTTCATGGTTTTTCACGACGAAATTTTAGCGTCGCATATAACAAGTTTTTTTGTAGTGTGACCAAGAAAATGATCTGGAGTAAATTTGCCCAAACAAACACCTATAGTAAACCCTTAAACAGATGCCACATGTACGAAAACTATAAAAGCAACTTATACTAATCTGTTACAAAACAGTAGAGGCAACATATTCGTATTGGCGGCTACAACAAGCCATTGCCGAAAGGCGAGGCCACATAAAGTTATCACGGAGGAATGAGACCACATAAACTCATTGTTGGTAGACGAGACCAAATAACTTATCGCTCAAGGCGAAAAACCACATCCAGCCGTCGCTAGGTGAGACAACAAAATTAACCTACTCCGAGAAGGGACCCACTAGTCTGCTCATTTGAATGTTAGGACACTCAAGCCACAACTACCTACAACCTCATTGCAAAAGTAGGATACGCCACGACCAAGAGTCAAGGGAGGTGGCGGAGCCAACAAATCTGAAGCTCGACATGGCTTAGTCACCATATTTGACACGCCCAAAGCAGCAAGACTAACATATCTAGTCGCCAAAGGCTGCGCAAGTGCTAGATCCCAATGCCTAGCGCAATGCAGCCGTCAGCTCCAGTCACGAGGGCAGTTAACCTTCGGATCTGGGCTCACATGGCGGCACAAACGCCAGATCATGTTGCCTAGAGCGATGTAGCCATCAAATCCGATCACTCAGAGGCAATCAACCATCAGACCAGAGAGCACAAGGCAGCCCAATCACAAAATAGGTCAATAAGGTTGTTGACATTATGGTTTCGAGCGACGGTGTATTCGACCCACCAACAACCAAGAACCACCCCAAAAATCAAATATCTAGCTCCAAATCAAAGGATAAGATCTTGGTTGAGGGCAAATATTGACTTTGGGGCGGAGGTTCCAAAAAAACCATGAAAATTGGTGGCCCACAACATGGTGGGGGAGAGGAGGTGCTGGGTAGCACCTGTGAAGAGAGAGGAAGGAGATTCGCTTGAAAAACAGTAGGGGACTATGAGGGCCGTGGCTGCAGAGAGTGGGAGGGAGAGGGGAGGCGGTTGTGGAAGGCTAGAAAGATGGAGGGGCTAGGAGGATGGGGGAGAGGCTAGGAGAAGCAGAGGGAGGCTGTCGCCAGCCCAAGCTAGAGCAAGGGACAGCTGCACTAGGGTTTTTAGGAGAGAGGGTAGAGGGGAGAGAGTGGGTCGGGGTCCGTGAGAGTGATGAGCTTTATGTGTGGATGAAGATGACAGGGTTGATGTTGTTAAGGTTTGTTAGTAGTGTTGTTATTGTACAAGACAGTTGGGATATATATTCCATTGTATCAACGAAGTCTGTAACAAAATCTATTGATTAATACAATAAGTTCTCTCTCTGTCTCTGTCTCTTTCTCCTTCTTCTTCTTTCTTATAAGTTTCTCTCTCTAGGTTAATATGGTATCAGAGCCATTAAAGCTTGTGCTTGATTTCTTCTACCTTGGTATTGCTTCCACTATAACTTCCGCAATCGGTAGTACTAGTGCAAGAGATTTATGGGTTCGTTTGCAAGAAAAATTTTGTACGTTTTCTTGAATCAATATTTTTCAGATGAAACCTGATCTCCAAACAATCAACAAAGGGTCCGATACTGTGACACAATATCTTCAGAGGATCAAGGAGGCTAAAGATGAGGACATTAATTTTGGCCCTTAATGGGTCGCCTACAGAATACAAACACTTTTCGGTGTGTAATTTGTGGAAGGGAAAGTGTGATATCTCTTAGAGCAGCTCCAGCCATTGTTAGGCTCCCAGGCAGATGGCCCATTTCTAAAAAAAAAGGACCTCCAGCGATAGTTCACAGCCCATGTAAGTGGGTGGAGCTCATGGGCCTAGGAAGGCCCCCCAGACGAATCTAGCCCAGGGGTCTACCCAGGAGATTGCTGACCCAGAGTTGGCGTCATCCTAATGTCAGCCAGTTTCAAAACTTAGCAGCTGCTGCCCAACAGGCAGATTTGCAAGTGGGGGTCAACGCTAGTACACGTGACACAAGCTGGGCCATTGGATCTCCAACTGTCATAAATCCAATGGATATAATTAATTTCCGACAAAAAAAAAAAACAGTAAAAAATAAATAAAAAAAATCAGGAAAATTAATGAAAAAAAAAAAAAAAAAGTTTTTCTATAAAATTGTTAGAATTAGTGAATCCTTTTAGTTTCAATCACACCAACAAACAAAGCAAAGTTCAACACACTTACAAACAAAGAAAAGTTCAACACACAAATAAACAAAACATACTTCAAAACACAAATAAACAACTAGAAACAAAGCAAAGTTCAACACACAAGTAGCTTTGCTATTTATTGCTAGCACCACAAAGTTAGCTTCATTCATCGCGAGCACCTTTCAATTCCCACAAGTGCTCAATCAAGTCACTTTGATGCCTACTGTGGACGTAAGAAGATTGCATTGCAGTATAACGCTAAATGATCCTGTCGTTGTAATGGCCATCCCTTTCCAACGGGTCATGATGTGCAGGTTCTTCATTGTTATCACATGCAAGATAAATTCTAGTTCTTGCATTGTTGATTGTATCTGATTCAAAGTCTTCTGGTTCATCATAATTATTTTAACAACTATTTAGGGTTGTATTATTTTAATTGTGAATTTTAACGAAATTTTTTGTAAATAGTAACTATCTGACAGCTCATAAGCGGTGGAGTCACAGACATTTACTATTTGGGCGGTGAATAGTAGCGCCTAGCCCCCAGCCTCCTTGCCTGGGAAAATGGAGTTGCTCTTGGGAGTTTCGGTCACAGTACTGTGAAAGGCTATAGTAGGAAATTCAACAATCCACTGTGTCTACAATGATGGCAAAAAAGGCTCAAATGGGTGCTTATAAATTCAAGCTTTACGAGTTCTATCTTTGGTGGTCGAGAATTCTAATTCTCGACCATATGGGTGCGACTCTTGCTTCAGTCGATCGGAGCACTGTTGTGGTGGGTTTCGATCATTTTAGAACAAGAATCACCGGTAAAGGCAAGTATAAAATCAAATGTTAAAATACATGAATAAACGGCGCATGGTACATCGGGATGATCGACATGCACATCGGGATGGTTTGAATGATGTATCGGGTTCTTTGTTTTCTCATTGGGTTAGTTTGTATAACCCTCATCAGGTTGGCTCCTACGTCCTTGAACTATTGCGTTAACCTGCTGTTCAGCGACGACTTCTGTACATGAGTGTTACGTTTGTACGTACCCGGTCATCTTCCCTTGATTAAAGGAAGATATTGATTAATGAGCAGTGTATTGGTATTAGTGTAATCTCCCTTAATTTAGGATTGGAGTGCAGCGTAGGTTTGCAGGTCACTAGAAGTCGATACATTGGCGGGTTGTTTCTTTTTTATTTTCTATATGTAAAGCATACTTGTGTAAATTGAAACCTAAATACAAAACAATTCATTGTGAAGATTTCTTCATGTGGTATCAAAGCGAGGTTCAATCTTAACGACTCTAAAAATTTGAGAGGGGAAAACTCCAAATGCTCCCCCTCTATGTTACCTACTCGAATACCTCGAAAATTTGAGGTAAACACCAACCAACGGCTTGTGTTCAATTCTTTTGAGCAGTTTAATTATCTACCATGGTCTCGGCTCTCGTGGCCATGGAGGTAAGGGAAGCTCGGTTCGTAAATGGAGGCATGGAAGTTCGGGCGATATAACTACCTTTGTACGGTGGATGATTGTGCAAAGATCAATGGTTATCTTCTCCTACTTAACACCATGGAGAAGCATATGGGCGAGATTTTCAGCTATTCTAATTCCCTCTCAAGAATTATGGACAAGCTTGAAGGAAATGTACGGAAACCAAAACAATTATGCGCGAGTGTTCCCGGCTAAGAAAGACCTTGCCGGCCTCTAGCAAGAGAGGTAAATCCTTTGTTCAACATCTCGGAGAGCTCAAAAACCGTGGAATGAGAAATTTGGATGTGTATCTTCCACATACCTTGACCACTGCGGTGCTACTGAAAGAGCAAAGGAAGATAGAATCTACCGGTTCTTGAGAAGTTTGGGCCGGACTACGAGAACTTGAGAAGCCACATTACGATGAGCTAATAATTACCTTCCTTCAACAATGTTTGTGCTATAATTGAAGAGAAGAAGCACGAAGGGGAAGGTAATAGAGAGCATTGAACAAAGCCCAATGATAGAGTCTCGTGCGTACGTGTCTCATGCCAAGCATGTTGAAGCAAAAAGGTATACAGGCGTTCCCACACCTAAAGTGCAAACACTACAATGTTGTTGGGCATCTTTTGAAGATAAGTGTTGGGAACTCCATCAGGCTTAAACCCAAGTTCACCAAAAAGAGGAAAAATCATACGCGGTCCCTCTCAACAAAGTCACTTCGGGCTCAAGGATTCTTTGTTCAACCTTCTTCCTCCGGATCCCATGGATCGATTTGAGTTCATGACCAATCCGTACTCTCATCAATGGTTTGCGAATACCCCATGAAGGGACCGTGGAGGTGCTTACAAAGGTCGACTAATGGTAAAAGGAGACCAACATCTGACTATGTTGGGAAAATTTGTGGAATTCCTTTAAATTAGAATGCAGAGTAAAGAGGCACCGGGTATTCCTCTGAAGCTTTTCTCTTTGCATTATTAACTAGTATTGAAAAGATTGTTGGATAATTATTCAGTGCCAACGATCTATGACAAACAAAATAAAAAATTTAAAGGTTTTAAATCTTTTCAAAAACCATCACATGTGTCACATTGCGAATGGAAAAAGCATTCCACGTTCACAGGCACTTGGAGAAATTAACATTTTTCAACCAAAACACCTTCACGGTGCCTTATATGTACCATATTTTACGTTCCAATTGTTGTGTTGGGAAAATCACCAACAATTTAAATTGTCGTTAATTTTTTCATCCAATGATGTAATATTTAGGATATTCTCACCAAGAAGACGATTGGTGATGGAAGTCTTCATAAATGGACTTTTATTATACGTGCGAAACCACACAAAAATCAAGCCTTGCACGCCAAGTTAAAATCCATAGATGAAAACTAGTTATGGCACTAGAGACTAGCTCACCCCTCGGAGTTTGTATCCAAAAATCTTTCCAAATGTTTGTCGCCCTCAACGACGTGAAACATGTAGAGGTAATCTCGAAATCCACCCAGATTAGCCAAATCCCAAACTTCAACATGTAAGCCATTTGAACTTATACGATGTGTGGGGTCTACTATTGAATCAATGGAAGGTTTAAATGCTGTCTTATTTGTGGATGACTTTACGAAATTGCTTTGTTTATCTAATGATTAAAGCGAAGTCTTGACATCTTCAAGGATTTTCACATTCACATTAGAAGCCAATTTCAATCCAAATGTCAAAAAATTTCGATCGAGATAATGGCATGAGTTCATGTCCAAGCAATATGTTCAATATCTAAGTGAACTTGTAGCCATCCATCAAACAATTTGTGTAGGTACTCCTCAACGAGAATGGTGTTGCGAAAGAAAAAAACCGGGGATCTCTTGGAAAGCTTCGATCCCTCATGATACATATATGAGTATTCCAAGAGGTTACGAAGACATACGCTATCCTTACGGCAACTTACCTCATCAGCATTTGCCAAGTTCGGTGTTAGGGTTCAAATCTCCCTATGAAGTGCTTCAAAAAGGCGGGAAAAATTGACTGAGCTACCTCAGTATTTTGGGCGTATTCATTGCATTACACATTCAAGCCAAATAGAATAAACTTGATGCCGGGCAACTAAATGCATATTCATTGGGTATTCCTCTACTCCAAGGGATATAAATGCTTTGATCCGAGTCACCAAGAATGCATTTGTTTCTAAGGATGTCCAATTTGAAGAAAACAATTCTTATTTGAGCATGCTACAACTCGGGGGAAGTACTTTCCAATTTGTTACCACTTTGCCTCAAACCTTTAAGATCCGAGTATTCTACAAGAAAGATTCTACAACTAATCTACGGAGTTGAGAACCCAAGATGAATTAAGCTTGCACTAGGAGCTATACGACAATAGTACGAGAGAATGAAGATCAATTCCAATCAGAAGCCCAGTGATCAAAGAAACCCTCCTCGTGCAAGAAAACCTCAGACAAAATTACAAGATTATGTGACTTATGCTTCGCGGTATCCGGTCACATAATTTTAGTGCAATGTCTCTTCCCATGTTGCCTTTGTAGGTGCGCTAGGCGAGCATTGTGAACCAACGACCTACCGAGGAAGCGACAACAGCCACCAAGATTGGAAACAAGCAATGGGAGAAGAGCTCAAGGCTTTGGAAGATAGCGCGTGGAGTCTTGTTCCTTTCTCAAGGAAGAAAATGTTGGAAGTCGATGGATATACAAAAATCAAGTTCAAAGGCGATGGCTCTATAGAAAGGTATAAGGCACCGTCTTGTGGCTGCCCGGCTTCACTCGGACTTATGGGATCAACTATAAAGAAACATTTGCTCACATTGCCAAGATATGAACACGGAAGTGAGGTTCTTGCTTCTCTACAATGAGGCGATAAATAGTGAATGGTCTCTACCAAATGGATGTAAAAATGCATTCCTTCATGGAGAACTTCAAGAATAAGTCTACGTACCTTCCCCCGAGGCTATGGTCCTCCCTAAGGATAACTGGTGTGCAAAGCTGCACAAGGCAATATATGGGTTGAAGCAATCACCTCGAGCTTGGTATGCCAAGCAGCTGTGTTGACCACGATCGGTTTCACACACGAGTAATGCTGATTATTCCTGTTTGTCACCCTACAAATGGGAAGGAAACTTGTGGTTCCTTACTTATGTTGATGATTTGATCATCACTTTGGAGGAGATATCTTCATGAAATTACGAACTTGAAGGAGACTCTGACAAGCCCCTTTGCCATCAAGGATTTGGGGAGGTTGAGAAGTACTTTCAGGGAATAGGAATGGCAACTTTCACTCAAAATTTGTTTATCCATCAACGAAAGTAGGTGATGGATCTACTCAGGAAGAAAAAATGCTTGATTGCAAGCACGCCACCACACATTGACCCTGGCGAAGCTCAACGTTGATGGAGAGGCCATACCAGGATGTAAAGCACTATCAAAGGGCGGGTGGGACGACTCATTTATCTCACAATCACTCGGCCGAGATATTACCTATGCGTGTTATGGTTAGTCGATTCATGCATGCACTACTTGTGCATTATATGCACATTGTCAAAAGAATCTTGCGCGTTATCTCAAAAGGTTCCATCGGTCAGAGAATTCTCATGAAGAACAATCAGTCTACTAATATTTCCGGCTATACGAGATGCGGGTGGGCGAGGTGAAGTCGATAGAAAATCTACAACGCGCTACGTACATTTTGGTGGAAATCTCGTCACTGGAAGAGCAAGAAAACAACAAGTTGTTGCTCGCTCAGAAGTGCGAGGCGGAATATCGGGCAATGGCGGTCACGCGTGCGGAATTAATGGCTTAAAGGTTTGCTCTCTAACCTAGGCTTTCCTAGTTAATCTGCACCCATGTTTCTTATGTGTGAAAATCGAGCGCTATTCACATTCTTGCTAATCATGTGTTCCACAGAGAACCAAGCATGTGAGGTGGATTGCCATTTCATTCGGAATCAAGTTCAATCTCAAGTTATCGGCTCTTGTTTTACAAGAAGTCATGATCGGCTTGCGAATCTTTTCACCAAACCACTGTCATCGGTTCATCTACATCGTCTTTTAAGCAAGCTTGGATCTACTAACTTACTAGATCCCGACTTGAGGGGGAAGTGTTGAAATACATAAATAAGCAGTGCATGGTACACATCGGGATGATCGGCATGCACATCGGAATGGTTTGAATGATATCGGGTTCTTTGTTTTCTCATCGGAGTTGGGGCGCCTTAACCCTCATCCGGTTGGCTCCTCGTCCCCTTTGAACTACGCGTGCTTTCTATTTGCTGGCCCGACTTTTGTACATGAGTGTTACATTGTCTGTACTATTCATCTTCCACTTGATTAAGGAAGATGGCCCGATTGGCGTGTATTGGTATTAGTGTAATCTCCCCTTAATTTAAAGTTAGATTAAAGCGTAGGTTTTACAGGTCCTTTAAAAGTCATTAAATTATTGGGTTGTTTCTTTCTTTCTATATGTAACATACTTGTGTAAGTGAAACCTAAAAAAAAATACAAAACAATTCATTGTGAAGATTTCTTCATCAAAGGTATTACAACTCTAAGCCTACTTATCGAATTCTTATCACGGAATATTAGGCAATTCACCTACATATTATCAAGATTTTTGCATCATCATCTACACTTGTTGCCAACTTTGTTCAACCCAAGGACATGGTGCTGCTCACTGTTTTTACACAAATAATGATCAATTATCTTGTCAATTACGTAGAATAATAATCATACAATTTTTCTATTTAAACATCACACCTTGTCTAAGTTCACCTATTAATTATTTTACAACTTTTTAATCATTTAATTATAATACATTTGAAGAAAGACACCCATTCCACCACAACGTTAGCGCACCCACTTCCAACGGGATGGGCGACTTGTCGTCACCGAATCAAACTGCTCCACCATGCACACGTGGTCTTGGGAGGCCCTTCCTCGGCTTCTCGCTCCATGGTTTTGCTGTTTACATGTAATTGGTACTTTATGCTTTGCTACCCTTGCCTGCCCTTGGTAGTGGGGGTTTGTCGTTGGGGGTGGGATGAGCAAAAAATGGGCGGGTGTTTTGCTGGTGATAATATATCTTGTATGGACATTTACACAATTAAATGATTAAAAAACTCTAAAATAATAACGGGAGAACTTAGATGGGGTGTGGTGTTTAAATAGAAAAAGCTGTAATCATAAAGACTAAGAATGCGACACTACGCACCACTTCATGTGCCCCTTCTTGCTCCTTATTCCCCAATGCTGACGGTATGCATAATTCAATGTCACAAATGGTGCCTAATCAAATGAGGCGATGCTATGAATAGTCACATAAATCTGGAGATGCATAAATTCGGTATCTTCCTCTTGTACCTTCTCCTGAGTTTAGCTCCGCAGATTTAGGAGCCACCAACCACATGACATACGAGTTGGGCAATCTCTCCCATGCCTTTCCATATCCATCCAACGAAACAATCCCAGCGGCTAATGGTGAAGGTTTGATTGTATCCCACATATTGGTTATCTTACATTTTAAAAAACACCATCTTGTCCTCAAACTCACCTCGGTTTTGTATGTACCAAAGCTTACTGAAATTGTTGTCGGTTCATAGACTATGCTTGGACGTAAGCTGTTGGCTATCTTTGATGCCTTACGGTTTTGGATTCAGGACACAGCCACACACGGAGAATTCTATACAATGGACTCTATAATGGTGGAGGCGTATCCCATGCCTTCCCATTACGTCTCAATCCGCGGTTCAACAACAAGCTTTGAAAGCCTTTGCCTATCTTCGAAAACATCGCTCAACCTTATGGCATAGTAAGGTTTAGGTCATCCAGCAGTCACATTTGTTTCTCTAATGGCAAAAATCACATCCATGGAGCATATATCCAAGCCACCAATACAAACTTCAGTTCAAGTCATATATATCTATATCTTTACCCCAACTTGTTCTCAACCATCACAATACATTAGTTGCTCCATTTCCACAACCCTGACCTATCTTGTCACCATCTCCTAAGTCCTCCATCATACGTTCGTTGCCTTTTTGTAGGATGCGGGCGAGGAGCATATGGTGGCTAACATTGAATTTCACCTTACATTGCTTTGGTTTGCACGAGCTTCACTTTATTCCTTTGGACGCTGTGACTTTTTTTTTTTTGTGTTAGTGTATTCGTCGGGCGTGCCACTAGTAACTACGTCAATAGAATGATGTATTATTAGATTCGGTTAAGTGGGTTATAAGCATTGAATACTTGTATACAAGTAATATAACTTCCTTTCAAAGAAGTTGTGACTTTATTGGAAAGGATTTTTGGTTAGGTTCTTTTTAATGCCTTGCTCGTTAAGGACTTTTAAATATCTCTTGATGTTATACCAAAGATTGCTAAGATGGGGTTTGTTATAAGCTGGTTATATGGCTCACGCCACTCTTGTGCATACATTAGAAAAGTAAAAGCGTAATTAAAGATAGAATGTAAAGATAGGAATTGAAATACTTGGACAAATACGAGAAAGTAAAGACTTGAAAGTAAAAGACCATAAGAGTAAGAATTGATATTGAAAGACTTTTATGTCGATAAAGGTGCAATAATATTACATATAATGGTCATTTAGATTGATAGAACTCCCATCGGGTTGGATATAGATCATCGGGATGGTCTAAAGAAGTCTTCCTTGTAAAGGGAAAAATCAAAGACACTTTGGCTGAGATTGGTGATTGATACTATCAAATGGGGTTGATTTGATGGCGGTAATTCACTCGTCGAGAGGAGTTGGGTAGTATGATCTAGGATTTTAGTCTTTGATTCTCAAAGTCACGAACTTCTGGAGTAGTATGAATGAGATGAGTAGATAGAGATAAAAAATCTTTATTTGAAAGTGGGTTTGAGGGATTTCCTTAGAGGTTTAGCTTTCGAACTTAGAGTTTTGTTTTTTGTGTTTAAGGAATGTCCTCATCTTTGAATCTTCCTTCGTTTATATAGACCGGTGGGAGTTTATCACGTAGTTGTCAAATCCCTCTACGTCCATCTTTGAAGACTCTGTGAAGTAAGGCTTACTTAGGAAGGTATGAATAATATCTCACGGTTAGTCTAGCTCACGAGAGAGTTTTTATACATAACCTTATTCCCTCCAAAGTCTTGGGTACTTTGCATTTAATGCTTATCGGTGGAGAGAGAGATACGAGGCTTTCTTCTTTGTTTCTGCGATCTGGGTTGGGTCCTTCCTCTTTTAGGCCCAACCCATTACCAAAACCAAGTTCGGCGGTGGATATTTTACCACCTCAACCTCTACTACCAACCTTATTTCACCACTTTCACCATCACGGCGCCTATTCAACACTCACCCATACCCCTTCACTTCCGCGAGTCCACTATTGATGCGGTTTCTGTTGAGGATTTAAGTAGCGAAACATTTTTGAATTATCACGCAGTCAAGCTTGCAGTGAGAATAATGTTTTTGAATGATGTGGAAGAAGTTTCACATATTTACCTAATAGCCAGTTAGTTTCAAATTTGGCAACGACTAGTTTTTTTCTTTTGTTTAGGAAAGCGGCGGTACATTCTTCGTTTGTCCTGTCATTTGAATAGCGAAATCACCCAACGAGGTGATGAGTTGTATGGCTGAGTGAGACTTGATTGTGTAGGATCTCACCTACCCACATCCAAGATATATCGGTCAATGAATGAGTAAAATCTCCTTCCTACATTCCTTATTTTCCAAAAGTTTATAACTTTCGGATCTCTTCTTGATATCTCTTTCTTCCTAAATATAAAAATATAATCAATCTTAGGCACAGTATCATGTTCAACATGGTATAGAGCTTTGGTTCTTATTCAAAAGGGTGTAAAGCTATAAATTTTAAAAACCCCAAATTTCTGAAATTAGGGTTCTTCGATTCAAGGTTCAAATTGCAGAAATGGTTGGATCTAGCTCGAGTGGAGGAGTTACGAACTCCACAATTCAATGTCAGTGGAACCATCCTTATAGCCTATGATCTATGGGAAATGGTGGAGCCTCGGACCACAAGAACTGACTAACACTTTCTAGGTGATTTGAGTGAAGTTAAGGAAGAATGAGACGTTAGAGTACTGTAGAAACCACCGAAGTTCTAAAGGAAGATCGAATAAAACACGCCAAGGCGTTAAGTATTATCAAGGAGCCATGATAGAGGAGCAGTTTCCCAAAATCAAAAATGAGAAAATTGCAAAGGGAGCTTGGGAAATTCTACAAAGAGAACCAAGGAGAAAAAAAGGTACGATCTGTTAAACTTCAAGCTATTAGAAGCGAGTTTGAAATTTGAGAATGGCCCGATGGTGAAACATTGAGTGATTATCTAGCTCGGATTTTTGAATTTGTAAACGGTTTGGGAAATCATTTGGTGAAGATGTACCTGAGACAGAATTGTGCAAAAAAAATTCCTAGTGAGATTGAGCTTAAATAATAAGTCCATTGCATCTATCATAGAGGAAACTAGGGACTTGGATACCATTAAGGTTGAGGAAGTATTGGCCTCTATAAAAAGTGTTTGATCAAAGAGAAGATATCCATGATGAAAGGGATAGAATGCTTTAATACAAAGAGCCTTGAATGGTCTCCCAGAGAGAAGTAGGAGGAAATAGCAATACAAATATTGGTTAGAAAGGTCCACAGAACAAACAAAACAACAAGTAGGGTTAGTCAACAAGAAGGGCAAGAATTGGTCCCAAAGTGGCTTAAATTGGAACAACTCGGGTGGGAATTGGGATAACAAACCTAACTGCAGGAACAAGCAAGGAACTAGTAATCAAGGAAGTGTGAAACCTCGGTGCCAAGTATGTGAAAAATATCATTTTGGTATCTGCGAGATTCAAGGGAAAGCCTAAGTGTGAAAAATGCAGTAAGTTTGGTCATGTTTCAAGGGATTGCGGCAACAATAACAGTGGCCAAGCGTGCCAAAGGGAAGCTGCAAATGATGAGGTTATCACGGGAACCATGTTCTACGTTGTCACTTTCTGCTTTCAGTATGAAAGATGAGTGCGTATGGTTTGTTGGCGGTGCATGTAGTAATCATATGACTTCTCAAGAGTCATTGTTGATAAGTCTTGACGGATATATTACACGCAAAGTGAAAATGGGTACATTTGATTTGGTTGAGGGTTATTGGGGGAAAGGAACACTTGTTGTCTAGCTATTGTGATATCCCACATTGACGATGAAGGGGTGATGTGCCTTATATGTACATGCCCACCTTCAATTAGCACAAGGCCTTTTGAGAGAGCTCTTTGGTTCGGATTCCATCGAGACTCAGTTAAGCGAAGTTTGGGCTAGGGGTAATCCCATGATGGGTGACCTGCGAGAAGTTGCTCGTGAGTTCCTAGAAAAAAATCATGGGCGTGGCCCAAGCGGACAATATAGTGCTACGGCGGAGCGTCAGGAATGTGACGGAGATGGTATCGAGCCACTCTCCGTTGGGTACGGATGTGTCTTGCGAGCGGGACGCCGGGTTCCCCTTAAGTGGGTGGATTGTGATATCCCCACATCGACCAATGAAGGGGTGATGTGCCTTATATGTACATGCCCACCTTCAATTAGCATGAGGCCTTTTAGGAGATCCTTTGGTTTCGGATTCCATGAACTCCGAGAAGTTAAGCGGATTCGGGTTAGAGCAATCTAAGATGGGTGACCCTGCCCCGGGAAGTTGCTCGTGAGTTCCCAAAAACAAAGCAGTGAGGAGCGTGGCCCAAAGCGGACAATATTGTGCTACGGCGGAGTCGGTCGGATGTGTGAAGTCGGTGAGCTCCCAAAAGGCCTCATGCTAATTGAAGGTGGGCATGTACATATAAGGCACATCAACCTCTTCATTGGTCGATGTGGGATATCACAATCACTCTCCATTTAAAGAACCGGCGTCTTCGCCGGCACATCCGTACCCGAACGATAGAGTGGCTCGATACCATTCTAATACATCCGGACACATACATGCGTAGCACGATATTGTCCACTTTGGAGCCACACCCTCACGATTTTGTTTCTAGGAATCACGAGCAGCTTCCCGATGGAGTCACCATCTTCCCGAACCTTTCTGACTAAGCACCTTAACTTCCAAGTTTGATGGAATCGAGCCCATGAAACTCCAAAACACAAATTGCTAAATGGAGTGAGCATGTACGCCTGGAAGCACACATCATCCCCTCTCAGAACAGTTGTGTGGGATATCTAATCTGAGGTGGCTACCATTGTCACATCAGGGACCAACTCCGCCGTAGCACGATATTGTCAGCTTTGGGCCACGCCCTCTCACGGTTTTGTTTTTGGGGAACTCACACGAGCAACTTCTAGTGGGTCACCCATCTTAGGATTGCTCTAACTAGGAACTCGCTTAGCCGGAGTTAGATGGAATCCCAAAACAGTGATCTCCCAAAGAGCCTCATGCTAGTGAAGGTGGGCATGTACATATAAGCACATCACCCCTCTTCATTGGTCGATGTGGGATATCACAATCCACCCCACTTAAAGGGAACCCGGCGTCTCGCCGGCACATCCGTACTAAACGGCAAAAGTGGCTCGTACCATTATGTCACATCCCGGACCGACTCACGTATACCATGATATTATTAAAGCTTTGGGCCACGCCCTCACGGTTTTTGTTTTTGGGAACTCTGAGCAACTTCCCGATGGGTCACCCATCTTGCAGGATTGCTTGCTCTAGCCCAAACTTTCGCCCAACCGGAGTTTCGATGGAATCCAAAACCGGTGAGCTTAAGGCCTCGTGCTAAATGGAGGTGGGCATGTACATATAAGGCACATCACACCCCCTCTCCCGTTGGTCGTGTGGGATGTCACACTTGTGGTTGAAGCAAAACAACAAAATTTGATGTGAAAATTATGCTAACACACAAATTAAACGCTCTTTTGACAATTGGCAGTAAGAGTATGTAAGTAGGGATCGTTACGGACCGGGATTAGGAGTTGCTAAAACACCTAAAATTGACTTCAAAAACACAACTAAGTTTGAACACTAATCTAGACTCAAAATACTTAAAAACACAAATTAAAAGCGATTCTAACTAATTTGACACACTAAAGTAAAGGGGGATTGGTTTTGGCAATTTGTAAGCCCAAACTAATTGAATGCGGGTGTAAACAAGACACAAATTAAGGATGATTGGATGAATGGATGAATGGCTAGCTAGAGGGTTCTTCTTTACACATGATATACTTGCATACAAATCAATCTCCGATTGTTCTTTCAATGAATCATGAATCTCAACACCCAAGTTAATTAGGTAACGCTTAAATTAACCTTCAAATTCTCCTTAAGTTATTAGTTCGATGGGAAAGCGCATACAAAATTCAAAACATTCTCTAAAGGTTCCCTATGTGAAAAGCACAATAGAAATACAATCAAAGATCATTAAGATTCATGAGAACTATAAGCATTGATAAGGTGATTGTAACTATGAAAAGCATATTCTCTGCCAGGAATTCACTTATGCGATCGTTTATAGCTGACCTTGACTACACATGAATATAAGTTCATAACGATTAGGTGAAATTCCATATATTCTAGCATCAAATTCATGCATGTAAACTAAGTATGCATCCTCGATCAACATACAAGAATAAGGTATCAATTGAATAGTTAAGCAAATTGAATTCACAATTCATGAAATCTGGCGAATATGAGTAATTCATAACACAAATATAGTGGTTTGATAAGGTTGTTTGTATGGAGAAATAGGTAAACGGATGTATGGTGGTGGTTAGGATAGGGAGGTGGTGCGGCAAGATATGAAAAAGGATAAGAATTTGTGAAGAGTTGAGTATGGATATGTACAATGGCGAATGAATCCCCTAAGGTGCGGCTAAGGTGTTATATTTAAAGGCTTAGGAGTAAGTAAACCCTAACTTATTTAGGGTAACAAAAATAAAGTCAAAATACTCCTAGAATGGAAAACAAAATCAGAATCCAAGGGGAAAAAGGCTAGAATATTCAGCAAAGGGAAAGAATCAAAAGCGGGATGTGGTTTTAGTTTTCCTATGCGGCGAGGAAGGAGTATTTTCTGTTTCGACCTTCCATTACCAAAACAGTGATAACTGTTTTTAGAAATATCATAATGGGTGTTCTGTAAAATCCTGTGGAAACTAGACATCGAGCTTTCCAACCATATATGGCACGACACATAATTCGTCTGGAAATACCGGGTGCTCTGTCGGATTATGGAGTTATGCATAACATAGTCCCATATTCACTCGGATTCCACTTTCTTGCAATGCGCTTGTCTTCCGAACTGCTATCTTCACTCTTTAGCACATTCCTAGCCTCATATGAACTTCAAACACTTTCAACCATCATGCTCCAAACATGTACTATCCATTCCAAGCCCAAATTTGCTCCAAAAGCACCTTTAGCCATACTTCATCCTTAGAACTTTTGAAATTGCATGAAAATTGACACCCCACCCTCGATACCGACGTAAGTGACGAAGCCATTAAATGCATGACAACACTTAGTTTAAGTAAAATTAAATTACCATAAAGTTGCGGAAATTAATGTCCAACATGCACAAGGTTGAAACATACTAATTTGAAAGCAATGAGAAACAAATAATGAATCAAATTCCCGAATTTCTATCCATAACGGGGATGGATATTATTAAAGAAGCCAGACAGAAAAAAGATAAATCCCTACATGGTCGGGAAATAGAATCATAGGCGCCACTCGGTGCCTCGACTTCACCGGATGCTCTATCACTATGTCTGAAGAGGCGCAAAAACAAGGTGTGAGTGGACCCGAAAATAAAAGTTTCGAAATACCTTTCTCTTTTCAACATAGTAACCCCCTTGTTTGAAATCCGGTATATTTGCAAAATCATACTACCGTAGTATGTATCAAATCATACTATAATATAAGTGTATAGGCGAAGAGAAGTAAATCTCAACGGCAAATCAGTAAATAATACCATAGTAGATGTCAACCCGTACTTTATAAGTATAGCGGAAATATATATATATCGAGATAATTAAAGTAATAACAATTCATATTCCCATAAATCGTTTCGCCATATATATCAATAGTATAGATGAGAAATCCAACACGGGGTATATGAGCAATCACCCATGTACGTGTTGAGGGTGTGCAAATAAGTACGAGCAGCACGTTATCGATCAATCGTACTCACCAGTACCACGCACGTGCGCTTGCGCATTGGCGCGTCACACGAGTCCTTACGTAATGGGGTCTTTTCCCCAAAAAGCATAAACGTAAGACAAGCTTGCACTAAGGTATTCTGGGACAATACCCCTAGAGAGTGCGGTGCACAGCTTGACCCAAACATGTGAGACTTGTCCTACGGTGGCGGTGAGACGGTACTACAACGTAGTGAAAGCGTACCAAGTGTGTTTGAAAACATACATACATATATCATGTGTAGGAGTGAAAGAATATCATATAATTCATAATTTTCAAATATTTAATCTTTGTGTAATCGAACATATTCATGCGTAGAAGCCATTAATTAAGTAATATAACCATATAAATATCATCAACCCTTAAAATCATTTCATAAATATAACCATGAATATACTCATATCTCAAACCATTTCATAAAAACATATTCATGCTTCAAAATCATTTCATATAATAAAACTATCCAAATTATAAATATTTTAAAAAGCATGGAAACCATTTAATAAAACAAAGGTCCTCCACCCAGGTGATCGGGGAGTGAAATCTCCCTCGGTGTTGTCCCTCCTCGAAGTGTGGCGCCGAAGAATTACCTATTTATTGTGGGGAAATATTAGAACCTCCTAATATAAATTAATATAGGCCCTATAGAAAAATATTCCAAAAATAATACTATTTTGGCGAAAACAAGCTCGAAAACCCTACCGCCGCCGGCGCTGCAGCACGCGCCGCCACACCCCGGAAACGGTCGGACGCGCCGGCCACGCGCCCAACACGCGCCGGCACGCGGCGGCTTGCGATCTCGCCACGCGCATGCGACGTCACCCCACGCGCATGCGACGTCGACCACTCGCCTGGCGACGTCGGCCACGCGCTTCTTGGCGTCAACCCCCGTTAAAGTTAGCGGCGTCGGTCAAGCAACGGAATATTCCTTCTGGACGGAATATTCTGTTATCGTTGGTGAATATTCCTCTGTCTTCTTCCCCTCATGGAGTCCTTGGCTTGCCGCCGGCGCCCGCCAGTACGGTTCAATAGAATTACGGGAAATTTTCGAATTAATTAGCACAAAAATTCATAACTTCTTCGTTCTTTGGCCAGAATTGCGTTCCATATATCAAAATGAAGGTATTGACGAGTAGAATATTTTTCATACCAATTTTAGGGCAGGAAAAATGGCCGAAGATGGCTGAAGAGTGGCTGGAAGCACGGAAACCCTAATTCTCCTTGGCGCACCATTCGACGTTCTTTTTATATCGATTTGAACCTACTCAACGTAATAAAGCCAATGGTAATGATCTCGAGGCTTACCTTGGTTTGGATTGTACAAAAATTAGAGGACACTTTGCCGATACGGATTCAGAGCGTCGGTTTGGTCGATTGGGTTCGAGTTTGGATATTTTGAAATGCTTGCCTCGTCCCGAGAATGGCGAGACGAGGCGTGATGGTATTGATTTTGAGCAGCGGTTTGACGGTTTGTGATTCGTCAAATGTTAGGGTTTCGGTGAGGTTTTGAAACTTTGCTAGAGAGAGAGAGTGGGAGAGAAAGAGAGAGGGCAGTGAATGACAACGTGCAAAAGCTGAATGGGGGAGGGTTGGCTGCACAGCAGCCAGCCAAAACTCCTAATTCCAGCACGTGGTAGAAAGTACTAAAAGTACCCCTACACTTTAAAGCCCCAGTAAATATTGCGTTTAACTCCGAATTGAGTTAAAACTGCGTCACGCGTTCGTGTCAGCCAGTACATCATGAGTATGGAAAAAATAAATTTTCACAAGTCGTCTCGAAAAGTCAACAAGTCAACATTGACCACTAGGGGTATTTTGGTAATTTTGCATAAAAATTTGAGACGAGGTTTGTAACAAAATAACCCAAACACTATAATAAATGAAACTAGTTCAATAAATGCAAGGAAAGAAGCTAACAAAGTGGCATAAATATGTACATCAAATTCCCCCTTTGCCAAGCTTTTGGCTAGTCCTCGAGAGCAAAACAAAGGAAACAAACACAACCTAAACCTTCCAACAATTGCCTCGAGATTTCCAATGAACATGACATGTTAAAATCACTACCTGAGATTTTAGCCATCCTTACTCTTGAGCACATACTTAATCACGTTTACTCACTAGCATTTAATTAATTAAACAACATTTTGAATGTAGTAACATGCCTTAAGAGAATCCCTCTCAATTCCTCTTGGATATACTCTCTATTTTCACACGAGATTTTTTCGACTACACTCCCTATACTAGGTATATGTGAGAAGATTAATGTAAACATGTGAATTAGCACTCACATATGTATTACAAAGACACTTTTACTGGAATTATTAATATAAAATATATATAAAATATATTATGATCTCATGAATGAATGCTACTACTTAGATGCAAGAACCGGGGATTCCATATGCTCGTACCAAAATTCAAACTTCACTAATTAAAATACATAACAATCAGACAAGGTCCAAAAAGGAATTCCCAATAAGTTATGCTCCACTATTCATTGTTGAAAAGGGGTATGAAGATGACTGATTAGTGGCGTGTATTGGTATTAGTGTAATCTCCTTAATTTAAGGATTAGATTAAAGCGTAGGTTTACCCGGTCACTAGAAGTCATTCTGGTAACTGGGTTGTTTCTTTATTTTCTATATGTAAAGCATACTTGTGTAAATTGAAACCTAAGAAATACAAAACAACTCAAATGCTCCCCCCTCAAATGTTACCTACTCAGATACCTCAGAATTTGAGGTAAACACCAACCAACGACTGTGTTCAATTCTTTTGAACGAGTTTAATTATCTACCATGGTCTCGAGCTGTCTCATTGGCCCTTGGAGGTAAGGGAAAGCTCAGTTTCGTAAATGGAGGCATGGAAGTTCCAGACGTCTCTTCACCTTTGTACAGTGGATGACTGTGCAAAGATCAACTGGTTATGTCTCTCCTACTTAACACCATGGAGAAGCATATAGCTGAGATTTTCAGCTATTCTAATTCCTCTCAAGAATTATGGACAAGCTTGAAGGAAATGTACGGAAACCAAAACAATTATGCGCGAGTGTTCCAACTAAAGAAAGACACTGCCAGCCTCTAGCAAGAAGGTAAATCCTTTGTTCAACATCTCGGGAAGCTCAAAACCCTGTGGAATGAGCTGGATGTGTATCTTCCACATACCACTGACCCTGCAGTGCTACTCAAAAGAGCAGAGGAAGATAGAATCTACCAGTTGCTGAGAAGTTTGAGCCCAGACTACGAGGACTTGAGAAGCCACATTCTGATGAGCCAATAATTACCTTTCTTCAACAATGTTTGTGCTATAATTCAGAGAGAAGAAGCACGAAGGAAGGTAATGAGCATTGAACAAAGCCCAAGGATGACGGAGTCTCGTGCGTACGTGTCTCATGCCAATCATACTGAAGCAAAGGTATACAAGGGCAGATTCCCACACCTAAAGTGCAAACACTACAATGCTGTTGGGCATACTGAAGATAAGTGTTAGGAACTCCATCCAGAGCTTAAACCCAAGTTCACCAAAGAAGGAAAAATCATACCGCGGTCTTCTCAACAAAGTCACTTCAGGGCTCAAGTTGCTGTTGTTCAACCTTCTTCCTCCAGATCCCATGGATCAGCTGAGTTCATGACCAATCCGCTTACTCTCATCAATGAGTTTGCGAACTACTTACATGAGAAGGGACGTGGAGGTGCTTCTGGGTCAGCTAATGGTAAAGGAGACCAACATACAGCTATGTTGGGAAAATTTGTGGAATTCCTTTTTGGAAATTAGAGAATACCGAGTAAAGAGGCACCAGGTATTCTACAAGCTTTTTCTACTGCATTATTAACTAGTATTGAAAAAGATTGTTGGATAATTGATTCTGGTGCCACTGATCATATGACAAACAAAATAAAAAATTTAAAGGTTTTTAAATCTTTTTCAAAACCATCACATGTGTCTGTTGCGAATGGAAAAACTGTTCCCGTTCTAGGCACTGGAGAAATTAACATTTTTTCAACCAAAACACCTTACAGTGCCTTATATGTACCATCTTTTCCGTTCCAATTGTTGTCTGTTGGGAAAATCACCAACAATTTAAATTGTCGTGCAATTTTTTCATCCAATGATGTAATATTTCAGGATATTCTCACCAAGAAGACGATTGGTGATGGGGTCTTTATAAATGGACTTTATTATCTGTGCAGAAACCACACAAAAAATCAAGCCTTGCACGCCAAGTTAAAATCCATAGATGAAAACTAGTTATGGCATAAGAGACTAGCTCACCCCTCGGAGTTTGTAATGTCAAAAATCTTTCCAAATGTTTGTAAGCCCCTCACTGATTGTGAAACATGTAAATTGTCGAAATCCACCAGATTGGCAAATCCCAAACTTCAACATGTAAGCCATTTGAACTTATACACAGTGATGTGTGGGGTCCTACTATTGAATCAATGGAAGGTTTTAGATACTTTGTCTTATTTGTGGATGACTTTACCAGAATTAGCTTTGTTTATCTAATGAAGTCAAAAAATGAAGTCTTCAACATCTTCAAGGATTTTCACATTCACATTAAAACCCAATTTCAATCAAATGTCAAAAATTTTCGATCAGATAATGGCACTGAGTTCATGTCAAACAATATGTTTCAATATCTAAGTGAACATGGCATCATCCATCAAACAAGCTGTGTAGGTACTCCTCAACAGAATGGTGTTGCAGAAAGAAAAAACAGGGATCTCTTGGAAAAAACTCGATCCCTCATGATACATATGAGTATTCCAAAGAGGTTCTGGGCATCTGCTATCCTTACGGCAACTTACCTCATCAACAGGCTGCCAAGTTCAGTGTTAGGGTTCAAATCTCCCTATGAAGTGCTAAAAGGCAGGAAAATTGACCTGACTCACCTCAAAGTATTTGGCTGTGTTTGTTACGTACACATTCAAGCCAAAAATCGAGATAAGCTTGATGCCAGGGCAACTAAATGCATATTCATTGGGTATTCCTCTACTCAAAAGGGATATAAATGCTTTGATCCAGTCACCAAGAAATGCATTGTTTCTAAGGATGTCCAATTTGAAGAAAACAATTCTTATTTTGAGCATGCTACAACTCAGGGGGAGGAAGTACTCAATTTGTTACCACTGCCTCAAACCTTTACCGATCCAGTGATACAAGAATTCTACAACTAATCTACAGGAGTTGAGAGAACCCCAAGATGAATTAAGCACTTTGGAGCAATCTGACAATAGTACAGAGAATGAAGAGATCAATTCCAATCAAGAAGCCCAAGTGATCAGGAGAAACCCTCCCCGTGCAAGAAAGCCTCCGACAAAATTACAAGATTATGTGACTTATGCTTCGCGGTATCCAGTCACATGTAATTTTAGTGCAATGTTTCCTTCCCATGTTGCCTTTGTAAGTGCGCTAGACAAGCATTGTGAACCAACGACCTACCAGGAAGCAGCTCTTCTTCCTCCGTGGAAACAAGCAATGGGAGAAGAGCTCAAGGCTTTGGAAGATAACTGCACGTGGAGTCTTGTTCCGCTTCCTCAAGGAAAGAAGACTGTTGGAAGCCGATGGATATACAAAATCAAGTTCAAAGCTGATGGCTCTATAGAAAGGTATAAGGCTCGTCTTGTGGCTCGCGGCTTCACTCAGACTTATGGGATCGACTATAAAGAAACATTTGCTCCTGTTGCCAAGATGAACACCGTGAGGGTTCTTCTCTCTGTGGCGATAAATAGTGAATGGTCTCTCTACCAAATGGATGTAAAAAATGCATTCCTTCATGGAGAACTTCAAGAATAAGTCTACATGCAACTTCCCCCAGGCTATGGTCCTCTAAAGGATAACCTGGTGTGTAAACTGCACAAGGCAATATATGGGCATGCTGGCCGATACACCCCACCCTCGATACCCACGTGGATACCGAGTTTGGGCATGCTGGCCGACACTTGTAAGTGACGAAGCCATTATATGCATGACAACACTTTGCTTAAGCAAATTAAACTATCATAAAGTTTGCGGAAATTAATGCCAATATGCACAAGGTTCAGAGCTTACTAATTTGAATCAGCGGAAACAAAATAATAAATCAAGTTCCTAGGATTTCTATCCATAACAGGGATGGATATTATTAAAGAAACTGAATAAAAATGAATCCCTACATGGTCGGGAAGAGAATCAGAGCTGCCACTCATATGCCTCGACTTTACCAGATGCGCTATTACTAGGTCCTGAAGGGGGCACAAAAACAAAAGGTGTGAGTGAACGAAAAATAAAAGTTTTTTGAAATACGTTTCTCTTTTCAACGTAGTAACCCCCTGTTTGAAAACCAGTATAAGTATAAAATCATACTACCGTAGTATGTGTCAAATCATACTATAATATATATAACTGAAAGTAAATCTCAAAGTGAAATCCGTAAATAATAATTCATATTTCCGTAAGTCATTTCATCAAATATATCAATAGTATAGATAAGAAAACCAACACAGGGTATATGTGCTATCACCCATGTACGTGTTGAGGAACAGCGTCTCAATCCCCGTACAAGCACTTTACGCTATCAATCAATTTGTACTCCTAGTACCACACACATGTAAGCACTTGCGCAATAGCGCGTCACACCCGAGTCCTTACGTTGTGGGGCCTTTTCCCCAAAATTAAACATAAACGTAAGACAAGCTTGCACTAAGGTATTTACCAGACAATACCCCTGGAGTACAGTGCGTGTGACCCAAACATGTGAGACTTGTCCTACGGCCGTGAGACGGTACTACAACGTAGTGAAAGCATACCAAGTGTGTTTGAAAACATACATATATAACCATGTGTTTAGATATAAAGAACAATATCCATTTCATAATTTCCCAAATATTTAATATCGCATAAATAAATATTCTCATCGGAATCATATATCAAATACCAATATATATTTATGCATACCCAAAATCATAGTATAAAACCATTTAGCGAAAACGGGCTCGAAAAACGATTTCAGGGGCCCGAAAACCTTGCCGCCGCCGTCCACTGCCATCGGCGCCGCCGCACGCGCCGGGAAAACGGCTGGACGCGCCACCACGCGCTGGCACGCGCCTGCTGACGTCACCCCACGCGCATACTGACGTCAGCCACGCGCCTGTTGACGTCAGCGCCGTTAAAGTCAACGGCATCAGTAAAACTTAACAGAATATACCTTTTCTGACGGAATATTCTGACGCCATCAGGAATATTTTGCTACCGTGACAGAATATTCCTTCACCCTCAACCTCTTGCCGGTCGCCGGAGCTGCAGCTGGCGCCGCCGTCCTTTGCCGCCTGGTTCGCCGAAATTTCTGAAAAATTTACCGATTTAATCCCAAACTTCAAAAATTCATAATTCCTTCATTCCTTGGCCAAATTCAACGTGCCATATATCAAATTGAAGGTATTGACGAGTAGAATATTTTCATACCAATTTGGGGCCGAAAAATGGCCAGAGATGGCCTGAAATTGGCCGGAAAGCTTCGGAAAACCCTAATTCCGTTCTCCTTCAAAACTGCACCAAAATCCACGTTCTTTATATCGATTTGAACCTACTCAATGTAATAAAACCAATGGAAATGGTCTCGAGGCTTACCTAAGTCGGGATTGTACAGAAACTTGAATGGCAGTTTGTCATTTTCGTTCCGGCGTTGGTTTGGCCGATTGGGCTTGAGTTTGGGGATTCTGAAATCACAGTCTCATTCAGAATGACGAGACGATCGTAATGGCTATAGTCTCGTGTCGTGGTTTGATGGTTTTGTGATTCGTCCAAAATCTAGGGTTTGTGTATGGTTTGTGAGTTTTGGCCGAGAGAGAGAGAAAGAGAGAGAGGGATCGTGGAGGGTGAATGAAATGGCTGCAGAGCAGCTAGGTCAACCCAGAAACCCTAATTAGCAAACGGGTGTGAAAATTACTAAAATACCCCTACACTTTAAAGTTCCGTAAAATGTTCGTTTGAACTCCAAATTGAGTTCCGCTTGCGTCCACGTGTTCGTATCGATGAGTACTATTTGAATGTGCAAAGAAAATAATTTTCACGTGTCGTCTCAAAAAAATCAACAAAAGTCAACAATACCACTAGGGGTATTTTGGTAATTTCACATAAAATTTTGGGACGGGTTGTAACAGAAAGGTTGGAAGTTGTTTCAATTAGATGTTAAATCAACTTTTTTTTAATGGAATACTTGAGGAGGAAGTCTATGTTGATCAGCCTGAGGGATTTGTGACTGAGAATGCCACTCATAAAGTTTATAAACTGAAAAAGGCCCTATATGGACTCAAGCAAGCTCCTAGAGCTTGGTACAATGAGATCGAGTCATATCTCACTAGTTGCAAGTATAAGAAGAGTATTAGTGAAGCTATTTTATATACAAGGATAGATGGAAATGGAGGAATTATTATTGTGTCAATATATGTAGACGACATTGTCTATCCAAGTAATAGTGAGTTCTTGCTCAGTGAGTTCAAAAATGAGATGATGCAAAGGTATGAGATGTCTGATTTAGGATTACTTCACCATTTTCTTGGTATGGGGATATTTCAGACTGATCATGGTATATTCATCCATCAGAGTAAGTATGCTAAATCACTCTTGGTTAAGTTTGGTCTTGAGGACTGTAAACCAGTCTCAATTCCTCTGCCTACTGGTGAGAAACTTAAGAAAATTGATGGAAGTGAACTAGCAGATGAGAATCTATACAGGAAAGTAGTTGGAAGTCTGTTATACTTGACTGCAACTAGACCTGATATAATGTATGCAGCCAGCTTATTGTCAAGGTTCATGAATTCACCCACAAAGAAGCATATGGGGATTGCAAAGAGAGTCCTAAGATATGTGCAAGGAACTTTGAGATATGGCATTCAGTATGAAAAGGGAAAAGCTGATTTATTGATTGGCTTCTGTGATGCAGATTAGGCAGGAAGTGAAGAAGACAGCAGAAGTACATCAGGTTATGCCTTCCGTTTTGGTAGTGGTGTGTTTTCATTGGCATCTGTGAAGCAAAACACAGTTGCTTTGTCAACTATAGAAGCTGAATATGTCTCAGCAGCAGAAGCAACTGCTCAGTCTATTTGGCTAAGATTTGTACTGGAGGACTTTGGAGAATTGTAAGTTGATGCAACTCCATTCTTTTGTGACAATATGTCAGCCATTTCCATGGCCAAAAATTCAATTTTCCATCAGAAAACTAGGCATATAAACAGAAAGTTTCATTTTATCAAAGAAGCTCTACAGGAAGGAATGATCAATATGAAGTTCTGCAGAAGTGAAGAACAGTTGGCAGATATTTTTACAAAGGCATTGCCTAAAGTGAGGTTCAATGAATTAAGGATGAAGCTAGGAGGGAAGCCTGTTAGCAACTTAGGAAAGGCTGTTGAATAGTCAGGATTGTGCCATGTGTCAGTTGATTAGAAATGTTTTTTTTTTATATTTTATTTTTAGTTTGAGGGGGCTGTTATTGTATAAGACAGTTGGAATACATATTCCACTGTATCAACGAAGTCTGTAACAACTAACAAAGTCTATCGATAAATACAATCAATTTTCTCTCTCTCTCCTTCTTCTTTCTTATCAGTTTCTTTCTTGAGGTTAATAAAGAGCATTCACACTTTCACTTAAAGTCCCCAGTTTGATTTCTCTTTTCTCAATATCACTTGTATTAAATATAAATAAAAAAATCATTACCTAACTTATATAAATTAAGAGCCAAAAGAAAATTTGTGCACAAGCGTGGACCATATAAGAACAAGCACAAGATTTTATCAACTATAAACTTTTACTTGACAAGAAATAAAACTCTTAATTTTCATTCATTGGTAGAGTTAATATGCAGTCTCCGTGTGGGTACTACGATTCTTCAAAAAAAAAAAATCTTATTCAACCTAATAGGCAGAGTCTCCGTCACACTACTTCTGAAATCTTCTTGCACTTGTTGTAGCAGGAAGCAGCATGTTTCTGCACCTTATCAGCATCTAGACAAAAACACACTTTATTGAGGAGTAAACTATGAAAATAAAAATTGTATTAATTAGGTTGGATATAATAAAGGGAGTTATTATTGTCACTTCAAAAAGTTATCATGCACTACTCACCAGTGAAATAGATAAAGAAAGAAAATTGCAGAACTATTTTGAAGTGCTAATAGCAATTTTTTACATGAAAATATGATATAGACCATACCCGAATCAGTTAACTCGGCGGATTTAGTATGAATGAAATGATAAGCACATCCAGCAGTACATTGAAAGAGGGTGGGGGGCAACTGGTAGCTGCATCTTTTGTGGCATTGAGAGTAACAAATGCTATAAGGGGTAAGGATACGGCCAATGAATAGGGGGTGGTGGGGAAGGCCGGGATGGTCATGATCAGGAAGGCGGCCATCCAGACACAAAGTTTCGTTGATGCCAAAGAGATCGCAGCATTCAAGAGTACAGGACTGATCACATACACGTTTATTAACATCGCGAAAGTGGTCTTTTGATGGTGGTGGTGGGCTTGGAATTGGTGGTGGTGGTGATGGTAGATTGGTGCTAGCAACGTCGGCAGGTGGAGGAGGAGGACGAGTAAGGTAGGGACGAAGTCTTGATTTGTAGTGGATTGGAAGTGTCTGCACCTGCACTGCATGAACTAGTAGAACAAGCATAGCCTTGATCATCAACAACATTGTAACATTCAAGCTGAAAGTGCTCGTTCCTTCCATGGTTAATTAAATTGTCCTTAATTTTCAGAACTTTTTGTGGTTTGTGTTTTTGATGTTTCAAAAAAACCTAGCTAGGGCACTATTTATATATAGACTAATTTTACAAGGTACCCTTTGTACATCTTGGCAACTTAACATTATCAATTAAAATGATGAAGATCATGGGCACGTATATATATTTGATAATTTCACAAATTAATATTGTGTACAATTAGCTATTGCCACGATCTTTGGACCACACAAGAAACAGAAAAACATGATTTTTATTTCAATTTTTGATTCTTTGATTCATACAGCAGAGGCTCATAGGACATCCTCACTTTTGGTAACAACCAAAATTATTAGTATTACATATTCGTTTCGCCACAGTATTTTATTCTGATGACAAATAGAGATCACATTTCTCAACCCAACTGTTATCACATTTCTCAACCCAACTGTTTCTGAGAATAGTTTTCGCACTTCTTGTAGCAGGAAGCAGCTTTCACTTTCTCAGCATCATCACCTAGCAATATTATAACAAAATTATTAAATACGCCAGCCAATATGTATAAGAAAATTTTATTTGAGGATCTTGGCATGGTCGAGTGGCAAAATAATCCAATTAAAAAATAGCATAGGCTCGAATTTGACTAACAATTTTTATCACTTGACATATATATTTTAATGAGTTATTCTAACAGTCAACATTGTCACATGACAGAAATAGCCCCATAACGTATGTGTTCAAAATCAAGTACATATCTCTAGCGTATATATTTATATTTGTTGGTGTAAATGTAGAAATAGAGAATAATATGAAAGATGACTTTGACATACCTGTTCACCAAGAAGGCAAGTCCACCATCATCGCTAATGAAGATTCCCACTCTCCTAAATTTTAGCCAAATATATTGTACTTAATGTAAATTGATTTGTATATGATTTCCATCCTAGTTAAGCTTTGATGTAATTCTATATATTGTACCCTTCAATGAATGAATAAACAATCGTGGGAAACACAATTTTCACATGGTATCAATCTTTTTCTAGGTTATTCTTCCAAAACCCTAGCCTTCTCAATCCTGTCTTTCTCTTTCTATGGCGTCTGCTACGATATTCTTCCGCTGCCTCCCTTCCCATTCCTACCACTGCCCACTTCACCAAACTCTCTAAAACTAATTATATCAAATGGCTTCGCCAAATCAAACCATTTCTTGTCGGTCTTGATCTCAGGAAATTCATCGATGGCTCCTATCCCCAACCCTCTGCTACCATCACAACTACAGTCCCCACAAATTCCACCAAAACTGTGATCTCTGCCAACCCTGAATGTGCTCAGTGGCATCATCACGATCAACTCGTGGTCAGCTGTATTACCCCCACTCTTACCAAACCTGTCCTTTTGCTGACCGTTGGCCACGACACCACCAAGGCCGTCTGGGACTGCCTGCAAAATCACTATGCCCAGCGCTCTGTTGCTAGTTCTGCGAACCTCAAATTTCAACTTTTGGATTTAACTCAAGGCACAAAATCTCTTGATGATTATCTCAATTATGCCAAAGATCTCGTTAACAAATTGGCTGCCATCGGAAAGCACGTGGATGAGGAGGACTTTGTCACTTATATCCTTCGTGGTCTCGGGCCTGACTTGGCCATGATTCGCATTGCCATCCTCAATACTCATCCTCTCGCCGATTTCAATGATCTCCGCTCTGGCTTCCTCACTGTCGACCAACAGTCCCCGCGCTCTCAGCCTGATGCCTCTTCCAATTCCACTGCTCTCCTTGCTGCTCAACCTCCCCGCCCTCAGCCCGATCCTCCTCTGCAAACCCGCAACAGCTTCCGCACCAACCGCGGCAATCGTGGTGACCCTCGCAGTAACTATCGTGATCCACGCGGTTCCCGGCTTTGGAATAATCAGCAACACCAGTATGGTTTTAATTTGGCTCCTCCCCCACAGAATGGTTTTAATTGGGTGGTCCATCCCACCAACATGGCTTTCCTCCACGCCCCAACTTGTCTTCTCAAGGCCTTCTCGGTTCTACACCCGGTCCATGGTGCCCCACATGTGCCACAAATCAACATACCGCCGCCCAATGTCCTCATAAATACTCTGGACACCACTCAATACTAACTGCACCTGAATCAGTTGATTTAATGAAATGATATGCACGTCCGGCAGTATATTGATAAATGTTGGGAGGCATTTGCTGGTTGCATCTCAGCAGACATTGATGATGACACAAAGGTGGCACCACCCTGGGCGAAGGTGTCGGCACCACCCTAGGCTGACAGCTAGGGAAGCGGGGAATACAGGGAAGGCCATAACGGGGAAATTCACAGTCGGGATAAATGGGCTGAATTTTATACTTGTAAGGGCCGATGAAGGGAGCGCCAGGAGGACCATACCCATCGGTTGAATAATCGTTGGTTGTGAGGCTGCCGCATTCAAAAGAGCATACTTCATTGCATATACGTTGATCAATAGTAAAGCCGCTTCCTGATGATGGCGGCAGATTGTTCCAATGGAAGGGCGGATGCACTGGTTGTGCTACATCTACATGAACTAGTAAGCCAAACGTAACCATGAGCAACATAATGTTAATATTCCAGCTGAAAGTAGTAGCTGCTTCCAAGGCTCTCTCTCTCTCTCTCCCTCTTTGATGTATATGTTGGAATGTTCAGAACAAGCTAGCCCACTATTTATAGCCTAATTTAAACGAATCAACTGATTGTATGGGAAGTGTTAATTAACATTATCAATTAAGATGGGGTTAACTGATAATCATGAATAAAGTACGGACATGAGTAGATAATTGTGATCATTGCAGCACTACAATTTGCGCCGTTTTCTAGTACTTGTTCTTGTCACACCCTTTGATTGAGCTGCTGGAAGCTAATAACCATAATGATTGGTATCATTTTCTCTTTAAAAAAAATTCATGAGTACCATTTAATTTGCCTGCCAATCCGACCCTTTGATTCAGATACAGGAGACAGAGGGAGCTAATTGTGATAATTGTAGCAGTATCCATAAATCGAGGAAATGACATAAGGGAGGTCTTAGGTATCCATCAAATTCAAAAGGAGTGAAAATTGATTTTTTTTTATTTTTGTTGGATCCTAGGCCTCATTTGGTATGCCACTTGTAGTGATATTTTTCTTCACTTGTAAATGAAAGGTCTTAGGTATGAATCTAGTGGCTGACGAGTTTGAACCAATTTATTCCCCCACTCCTTAGTCTGAATATATTGTTGTATCAAAAGAAAAGAAAAATGTCTCGTTGGATATAGAGGACCTACTATATTCAAGGTGTGTTGAAGGAATACATGAAAAATTATGTCCAACTTGAAGATAGAAAATGAATTACATATTATGAAAACTTATCAATTTCAATCCCCCTCAAAATGGGAGTAAAAAGAACAAATTTCATTCATATCTAATTATATTCTAATCCCCTCAAGATGAAAAATCATTCACATCTACCTTTAATATACCTTAAATTTAGAGAGTTATCCAATTTAATCCAATCTTAGAAACCAAACGATGCTGAGTTTAAATATTTGTGCAGCATATTCTTAGAAACTAAAGACTTGAGGTTTCACTATAAAACCAATTGGCAATATGAGGGGTATCCCAACTCACTTATAACCCCATGCAAGTTCTCTCTTCCCATTAATGTGGGATTCATTCTCAACACGCCCCCTCACGTGTAGTGAATTTTCAATCCAAATACGTGGACAACACAAATCGGGTGACGTGCAGCACGTGTGGCCTTTGGGGTTCACACGTGGTACAACCTGCTTTGATACCATGAAAAAATTGGGTTCTACAATAAAACCAATTGACAATATGGGGAGTAGCCCAATTTATTTATAAGCCCGTGCAAGGTCCCTCCTCCCATATCAATATGGGATTCATTTTTAACAGAGAGCACGTATGTATCTACAAATAAATAAAATTGGAGGGCATGCATGACTATTGAGCAACTCATATATAGGACCAAATGATCATAGATAGGCTTGTTTCTCATGTACTCCCGTAGCAAGCTCGGCTGGTATTTGCTAGCAACAACACAATGGAGGCAGTCAATCAATATAGATTGATCCAAAATCTGATTCAAATCCAATATAGCACCTATGGGTACATAAGAAATGTATTATTTGTTTTTTTTTTTATTACATTCCTCGTGTATGTATAAGACTAAATCCATTCGATTTCTAGAAAAGATTATCAATCCTTAACTTTTCGACGAATCCCTCATCAGTGGTTGTGAATGCTGATTTTTCTCACATGATCTCAAACACTGAGCAACTATACCAAACCAATCGGCAGATATAGTGATATATCTCCTTATTTCAGTTATGGTAGGATTCTTTGACAAAAAAAAAATTATGGGAGGATTCCCCATTAGGACCAAAAATTGGTTTTATTGTCTCTAAGGACATTGTCAATGTAAAATTACTTTAATAGACAAAACTTTTTCTTTTATTTACTCTTCTGCCATTATTCCCTCCATAATGGCAGGTCCTACAATGATGCTTAATTACATTTTTGTTTGATGCTGAAATTGTTGTACATAGCTTTCCATTATGCTACTTTGAATTATTCTTTTCTTGCTACAATATTGTGCTCTTTTTCATCTTTTGCTTATTTGATGCCATCTATTATAAGCTTCCATCATGTTATCGACATTGTGCAACTCTTCTTCTGTCATATTATTCCAGAAAACTTCATCTCCTTGTTCTAATTCTTCTTGTCTATCATGATCTTCTTTTATTTTGTAATATGTTACTTCAGCTTCTCCTTTCGGATATTGTGGTTTTCAGTAGGGTTGATGGCAGATTTTTGTTCTACTAGAAATATGCATCACATTGTCTTCTGCTACTAATAACATATCATAATTAAAATCTTCAAATTCCTCCAATGCTAAAATATGGCTCCCTTAGTATCTGAGGATATGCTGTTTTGTAGGAGTCCATCTATAGTGCAATATAGGAGATAATCTTAAAGATTCTGGGTTACAACCCGTCCCAAATTTTTATGCAAAATTACCAAAATACCCCTAGTGGTCAAATGTTGACTTTCGTTGACTTTTTCGAGACGACTTGTGAAAATTACTTTCTTTACATATTCAAGTAGTACTCATCGATACGAACACGTGGACGCTAGCGGAACTCAATTTGGAGTTAAAACGAATATTTCACAAAACTTTAAAGTGTAGGGGCATTTTAGTAATTTTCACACCCGTAAGTAAATTAGGGTTTTTGGCTGGCTGCTGTGTAGCCAATCCCCTAATTCCCTCATTCAATCTGCACGATCTCTCTCTCCCTTTCTCGGCGAAAACCACCCAAAACCATCAAAACCATCAAAACCCTAAATTTTGGACGAATCACAAAACTGTCGAATCGTCGCTCAAGATCATTACCATTACGATCGTCTCGTCATTTTGGATGAGACTGTGATTTCAGAATTCCCAAACTTGAACCCAATTGGCCAAACCGACGCCGGAACGAAAACGGCAAACTGCCATTCAAGTTTCTGTACAATCTCGATTGGCCAAATCGACGGCGGCGCCGGCACCGGCTTGGACGACCGGCATGAGGTTGAGGGTGAAGGAATATTCTGTCATGGTAACGGAGTATTCCTGACGGCGTCGGAATATTCCGTCAAAAAAGGTATATTCCGTTAACATTGACTGACGCTATTGACTTTAATGGCGCTGACGTCAGCAGGCGCGTGGGGGTGACACTGACGTCAGCATACGCGTGGGGGTGACACTGACGTCAGCAGGCGCGTGCCGGCGCATGCCAGCGCGTGCCGGCGCGTGGCCGGCGAGTGAAGGCTTCTCCCGGCGCGTGGCGGCGCATCCGGCCATTTCCCAGAGCGTGGCGGCTAGTGCAGCAGCGCACGGCGGCGCTGACGGCTGTGGACGGCGGCGGCAAGGTTTTCGGGCCCCGGAAATCATTTTTCGAGCCCGTTTTTGCTAAAATAGTATTATTTTTGGGTTATTTTTCTATAAGAGCTATATTAATTTATATTTGGGAGGTTTTAATATTTTTCCCCTAATAATAAATAGGTAATCCTTCGACCCAACACTTCAAGGAGGGCAACGCCGAGGGGGATTTCACTCCCGATCACCTGTGAGTGGACTTTTATTTTATTAAATGATTATCATGTTTTGAAATAATTATGGCTTTGATATAATTATGATTTAAATGATTTTTGAGGCATGAATATATATTGATATATATTATGAAATGGTTTTAGACTATGATTTCGATTATGCATAAATATATTGATATTTAATCTATGGCTTCTAAGCATGATTATGTTCGATTATAAAAGGTTTGAATATTTGGGAAATTATGAAGTATATGATATTCCTCACTTTTACACATGATTATATATGTATGTTTTCAAACACACTTGGTATGCTTTCACTACGTTGTAGTACCGTCTCACGGCCGTAGGACAAGTCTCACATGTTTGGGTCACACGCACTGTACTCCAGGAGTATTGTCCGGTAAATACCTTAGTGCAAGCTTGTCTTACGTTTATATTTATTTTGGGGAAAAGGCCCCACTACGTAAGGACTCGGGTGTGACGCGCTAATGCGTAAGTGCTTACATGTGTGTGGTACTAGGAGTACAATTTGATTGATAACGTAAAGTGCTTGTACGGGGATTGAGAGGCTGTTCCCCAACACGTACATGGGTGATTGCACATATACCCTGTGTTGGTTTTCTTATCTATACTATTGATATATTTGGTGAAATGACTTATGGAAATATGAATTATTATTTACGGATTTCACTTTGAGATTTACTTTCAGTTATATATATTATAGTATGATTTGACACATACTACGGTAGTATGATTTCCCAAATATACTGGATTTCAAATAGGGGGTTACTATGTTGAAAAGAGAAACGTATTTCGAAAACTTTTTATTTTCGTCCACTCACACCTTTTGTTTTTGCTCCCCTTTCAGGACCTAGTGATAGAGCATCTGGTGCAGTCGAGGCATACGAGTGGCAGCTCTGATTCTATCCCCGACCATGTAGGGATTTATTATTCTTGTTCAGTTTCTTTAATAATATCCATCCCTGTTATGAATAGAGATTCTAGGAACTTGATTTATTATTTTGTTTCCGTTGATTCAAATTAGTACACTCTGAACCTTGTGCATTTTGGCATTAAATTCAGCAAACTTTGTGTCAATGTAATTTACTTAAACTAAGTGTTGTCATGCATATAATGGCTTCGTCACTTACTAGTGTCGGCCAGCACGCCCAAACTTGGTATCCACGTGGGTATCGAGGGTGGGGTGTGTCATTATGTACTTATCATGGCCATATGCCTTGCTTCTTCCTTATGCACGTGCATATACCATTCTGGTGGACTGCTTATGAAATTTATGCATATTTTCTTCCATAATTCTAAATAATCTTTTGCATGCTACTTGTTTAAGCTTAGTTGGAAACACTATAGCTGTGAACTATGGTTAATATAAATTTTTTCAAGATAACCAAACTCTAATACTATAGATGGTGTAACTTCTACTACGTTCTATTGACCTTTATGCTCATAACTAAAATGCCAATTTTGAAAATCTATCATATTAATCTTAGCTAATGATGTGCTCACTTCTGGTTCACAATTACAAATTTATGTGCTAAAAAAAAAATTGGATATATCTCTGTAGTAACATTCATCCCTGGTTTTGGATCAAAGATAGAATTATACAAAACAACTTGCAATTGTAGTTGCAGTTCTTGTATAGATTGTGAACATCTGCTTTAAATCTCATAATTAAGGAACATTTATAGGTAACACTCTTAATTTTGCTCATAAAATTTCATTTCACAATATTTCATCAACTATTAAAATATTCAACTTTTCTTCTACTGAAATAACTCGATGTTGTATTATTCTATTTTATACTTCTTCAGTCTGATGCTACTCCATATTAGTATCATTTATGAATTCAATAGTAATTCATCTATTCTCTATGGGCTCATTAGCCTCTTGTTTTTCATTAGTGGGTCCAATAACTTTTTTTTTTTTTTTTATCTTTATGCTGATCAAGTTCCATGCCAATTTTAAGTTCTTTCTTTAGAGTATTACTAGCCTTTGCATCATGATCTTTGAAAATTTCTTCTAAGTTGTTTTGTAGCGAATGGATGTAATGCTGGCTTTGGTTAAAATTAAAATTAAATCCATCAAATTCTTTTTTAAAGCCCTAATGATTTTTTCATGTCCTAACTTCATGTTTGGTTGCTTTGTTTGGATATTCTAGAAATTATTTAGAAGTATTTGTTGCCTATCAGTGAGTCCTGGTACTCTTGGTTTGTATATCAGAGTGAGATTTTTGACTCCTAGCTACTATAGTACCATTAAAGTTGAAAGTGGGTATTGGTGGTGATGCTAGTCTATTCATGCTATTCTGGAATCTATTGAATGGTGGAGGTCCATGATGCATCATTATGCTATTGAAAGGTCCTCTGCTACTTTGTGGCCTTTTGCTATTTGAGGATGAGGCTCTGTGATATTCCATCATGTTTAATGAATAAGTCTTGATAATATATTATCCAATGTATTATCACTACTTTTAATATGTTCAAAAATTGGTTTAAATCCATTTCTTGTAAGAAGAAATTAGAATTAGATGCCTCATTCTAGGCGTTTGTAGATTAAACATTTATGTTTTTTTAGTTTTTGATTAAGCTTTTAAAACTTTTGATTAAGATACTCTGATTTGAGCCACTCCAGTTTAATTGAATTTAATTTACATGTTACTATCAAATATATATTTTAAATAATTTTCAACTATATTTAAGTCTTTTTTTTTAAATCGAAACGTACCCAAGTCAAATGGAAACGTACCCATGGCAAATGAAAACGTACCAACGTCAAATAAAAACGTACCAACGTCAAATAAAAACGTATCAACCTCAAATTAAAACGTACCCAATTATGAAACTATATAAAAATGAATATTTCATCATTTTTGTATAGTTTAAAAATATGTGTGATTAATAGATAATGCTCTAGATAATTGTTTTTTTGGTAGATAAGTCTGGAACAATTTTTAATTGAATTGGAGATAAATCTTAATTATTGTAGATAATGCTAAACTATAAGGATAAATCATATAATTTTGAATTAACAAAAAAGGCTATTGGACGTTGATTAGTATAAGAAATGTTCAATCAAAAACCTAAAAGGCACATATGTTTAGTCTAGAAAATTTAAAACTCAGGCGTCAGTATCAAAATACCTCTTCTTGTAATTGAATCAACAAAATTAACCCATATCTTAGGGCTGCTTGCTTATTGGTATGAATTTTATTGTAATGAAAACCTATATTATGACAATCAGTTCTAATTGTAAACACTTCATTATGTAAAAATAAAGAAAATACTTTTAGTGAATTAATTATTCCTAAAATCTCTAAGTCTATTGCTGGTAAAACTATCTCTAAATGTTTTCTATGTTCATTCGTTTTTTTACTATGTACTAGAATATCATCTACATATACACTACAAAAACTATCATATTTCTTAAAAATTTGATTCATCTTTCTTTGAAAGATCGATGGTGCATTTTTTAATCCAAATGGCATGACAAGTCATTCAAAATGTCCTTCTGGACAAGTGAATGTTGTCCACTTAATTGATTTTTCTGCTAATCGAATTTGCCATCCTGATTTACAATCAACCTTCCCCTTTAACCTTCCCATTCAACCTCCCCGCATATCAACCTTTCCCTTTAACCTCTTAGGAAAACTTTTATCAGATTTATATTTTCAATTTCTTATTCATATACATAAAAACCCAAACTGATCTAAAACTAATTAATTTCATCTTCAACTCACTGGTTGTCGATCCTTGACCTTGTGCAAGAATTTAATTAATTAGATTCATAAAAAAAAAAATTACTATTGGCACTGAAAAGAGCAACCAGTACAGATTGTGTTCCTTGCAATCCTTGACTTTTACCAAGGGCTACAATATTTTCAGGCAGTTCTCTTTGATTTCTTTCCACCATGCTTCGAAGCTTGGTATGAATTTCAAATTAGGATTAGCATGTTTTTAAAAGTATATTGTCATAGTTGTAGTTGCATGTGTTTTCTAGAATTAGAATTAGTATATATGTTGTTGATTAGAACATTTCTGTGAAAGATTTTGATTTAGAGGAAGATCAAATTTTTTAGTTTTTTGGTATTTGCAAATCCAGATAGAGATGGTGATGTTTAGGGTTTGTTAATTTTCTTTTTATTTTCTCTCTTGAAAAAAAGTTAAATATTTTTTTGATTATCCATATAAGTAAAACTTATTTATTAAAATTAATTAATGAAGGGGCACATGCCATATCATTTGGAATGCAAATTTGGTGTCCCTAGCATTACTATTGAATACCAAATTTGTACACCAAATTTGAATCCCAAATGATGTGGCATATACTACTTCATCATTTTAATTTAATAAAATTTCATTACTTGTATTAATTATTAAATAAAAAATGACTGTAGTAAGTTCTACTAATGACGACATATTGGCAACAGCAAGAATGACTGTAGTACCAAATTTGGGAATAATTGGATAAATATTGGTAACTATCAATTCAGATGGCAAAATTAACGAATTAATCATCTCCAACATTTGCTCCAATTCACGTAATTAGCAATATTACTGACTTTGCAAGGCCATTGATATAAATAGTGGGCAGGTTTGTCTTGAAGGATCAACAAATCAAAGTTGTTTTGAAAAGCCATAGAGAGATTATTTAGAGATAGAGAGAGAGAGATGAAGGTCACCATGATGATGAATATCATCGTCTTTGTGCTCGCAGCAATTCTAGGTTTTGTAGTGGAAGCTCAAGCCCAACTTTCACCTCCTGGTGTTAATATTCCAGGCACTCCTCCTGTTATCCCAAGTACACCAGGCCTTCCTAACCCTAATATTCCCCTCACTCCTCCTGTCATTCCAAGTACACCTGGTCTTCCTACCCCCATTCCCGGCACTCCTGGCCTTCCCGCCCCTACTATTCCCGGTACACCTGGCCTTCCAGCCCCTACTATTCCCTCCTCCTCCACCTTATTTTAATGGTTGGGATCCAAACTCCCCACTCCCTTATACCGGAACCAATCTTGGTCCTGCCGCTAGTCCTGTACCATCAGATCTTAACGTTCTTGCAATGCCACCAAATTTTGCACTCCCACCAGCCCTAGCTGATGCACCACCATTTGTTATGCCACCAGATGTTGCTCTACCACCAGGTGTTGTTGTGCCACCACCTCCTCCCCCAAACACTCCACTACCACCCGGTTGGACCCCTGAGAAGATCGCCTTGAAAAACGGTTTGTGTTCTGTTTCGTGCGGTTATGACTGCAAACGACCCGGGATCATGAGCTCCACCGTCGCCAGAAATACCAATAAGTATGGCGGTGGCGGTAAAGGTGGTGGCGGTGGCATTTGGAGGCGGCCCGTAACTCCTGCAACTCCCGTTCTCCGTCCCGCCCCTCCAATCCCCCGCCCCCCTACTCCTGTCGCTCCAACAAAACCGAATCCACCCCCACCTGCTACTCCGACCACTCCACCAAAACCGAATCCACCCCCACCTGCTACTCCGACCACTCCACCAAAACCTAATCCACCCCCACCCGCAACTCCCACCACTCCAACCAATCCGAATCCACCCCCACCCGCTACTCCTTCTGTTCCAACCAAACCAGGTTCTCCTGGAGGTCCACCACCACCCACCACTCCCGCCAGTCCAACTGCGCCCGGTACTCCAGCCCGTCCAGCCACTCCCAGTACTCCAGCCGCTCCAGCCACTCCCGGTACTCCAGCCACTCCAGCCGCACCCGGTATTCCTGCCCAACCTGCCCAACCCCAATTTCCCTATTACCATTTTCAAGCACCACCGGGGGGGCCGTATGAATTATGCATCTTGTTTCGGTGTGTGTATGCTCAAATGCAATGAGGACATATTACTCAGTACACTTGCTGGACCTACTCCTACTACACCTAGAGCGGCCTCTTTAACTGATTATTCTTCAGGTAAATTATAGATTGTACATATACTCACTCAATGTCAATGTACGTGTTTTATTCATTTAATTGAATTCCTCGTGAGCAAGTTAATTTAATTAATTAATTTGTTGTTTATAATGCAGACGTTGCAAATGCGGATCAAGTAGTAGTCAACAAGGACTATGTTGCATTTGATGCTGATCAAGTACAAAATGACCGTTTTTATGATGGTGAAGTACAAAGTGAGCCTACTTATGCTGATCAAGTGTCCGATCCTTGGTACTTAATGAATTGATCGATGATGTAATCTCAGAAGTTGTTCCTTGCTCAAACAACTAGTGGTTAAATATTTCTAGATGTTTTAGAGTTAGAATAAAACGTGCATGTAATCATTTTGGTCATCCTGATTGTTAATTGTCAATGATAATAAGGGTTCCTTCTTTTGCATATGGTTGTGTTCTATTTGGTGTTTTTAATTTTTTTGTCAAACGACATATAGTAGTTTTATTATATTCAAACGGAAATGTTTGTTCCTTTGCGAATATTAGATAGCCAATCCGGAAAAAGCATGCCCCATCTCTGGTTTTGCTCTGCTTGGTGTTAATTTTTCTATTGATACCAAAAGAGATTTTGTTATTTGAGAAATTGACAACAACAAAAAAATATAATCGAGATATGGCCATGGAGGTTCACCTTCTAATTAACCAAAAGTAGTTTTCAAAATCTACCAGACTGCTACCAACATATGGCCGCCATTTACTTATCAAGACAAGTAACAAAACAAATATTGGCAATCGGTATTTGCAAAAAAAAAAAAAGAAAATATATATATATATATAATGCAAGTACAAAAAAAATATTGAGAATCATTATTTGAAAATGGCTCACCTTACAATCTTTACTTAGCAAGCCAAGCAAAAAGAAACAAATAAATTAATGTAATAAATAGAATCGTAAAAGTTTTCAGAGACACTATATAGCTAGTTACAAATAGTACTAATGCCAAATATTGGTCATGTCGTCGGGAGAGCTAGATGGGGTGTTATTCACCAACAACTAGTTATTTACAAAGAAGGATTAAATTAGCATCCACCTAATCTTACTACAATATGAAGACAAGAAAACGTGTGCTATGAAACCTCGATCACAAGCAAAAAAGCCAAATTGTATTATTAGTCTCTTTCTTTTACTTGGATTTTCCTTTCATCCTTGTTTTATTTCTTACAATATTACATATTTTTAATTTCGTTATGTTTCCACTTTTGTCCAATTATTATGTCAACTAATTAGTATATTTTTAATTCCATTTTTGTGCACATCTTTTCATTTGAAATTCATTTTTTTTTTTTTATATATTTGATGGATTGGAAACGGTGCTAATTGACAGAATAAAACTACAAGAATGAAACTGCATAGACAGAAACTATATGGATAAAAGTAAAAATTTGAGTGAACTATTAGAACTACTAGACAAATAAAAACTTGTAACACGTGTTATATATGTTTGGACTGGACAATACATGCCACACATCCGGCCACATAATGCATTATTAATCCCTTTGATTGAGGTAACTCTCGAAGGTAACTGAAGGAATTGATGACCTTAATTGGTTAAAAAAAAAAGTATTGGTAGAACCAATTAAACCCTAATCAACATAATGGTGTCAATTAACAATCAATCACACCCAATAATTTGTCCACAATCAGCTACTAGGTATCGACATTTATCGGTTTTCCTTAATTAGTGTATAAACTATGGGCTCAATCTAATGCAATAGTGTGCTTCCAGTCCTATAAATAGGGGCTGTGTGTACAACGCCATCTGATCAACAACACAGTTTTTTGAAAGACACTGAGAGCGACAGACTCTAGATAAGAATTAACTATGGAGATGAAGGGAAGCAATTTAGGGTTTGTGGTTATGATGTTCGTGATGGCTGGGGTTGTTATGGGTCAATATGTCGACCCTGACTTTGTCGATTACTCACTTACTGATGTCGACTTCACAACTTTCGAAAACTATCCTCAGGTCAATAAAATCCCACCTCGTCATCAAAACCCTAGTCCTGCAATCCCACCACAGCATCAAAGCCCTATTCCTGTAATCCCACCTCGTCATAAAAACCCTAGCCCTGTAACCCCACCACCTTCTCAAGTCATTCTACCTGTTTTCCCCAAGTCATCACCTCCTCCACCTTTTCATCATGCTCCTCCAAAACAAAACTCATGTCTGAGAAGATGCCGGAAAAACTGCACCAACGACAAGGTAATTCTTAGAAAGACATGCTTTGAGGCCTGCCCTTCTAATTGCAGGATTATTCATGAAGGTTCAAAATCACTCAAAAAGTGTTTACTTTCCTGCATTGAGGCTATACCCACCTATTCTGCCGCTGCTTTTGGTATGTTCTTTTAATTTCTTTGCACGCTTTAATTACTGCGTTTTTATTTCTAGGGTTTTGTTTGTTTTCTTTCTTTTATTTTTGGATTATTTATCTAATTCCAATGTTTTTCGTTTTACATTTTTATTGACAGTTGTTGAAAAGAACATTGTAAATAACATGAAGGCCCAAGTGGATACCTGCTACAAGATCTGCAGCTCAAGAATTAGAATCGATAATTAGATATTTCTATTTGAATTTTTGCATCTCGAATAAGAGAAAATGTTAAGAGAGAAATCCACTCTTAAACATTTTTGGGCTGAATATCGTATGTACTAATGAAAAGCTTTTTGTCTAATCATGAATTGAATAAGATATATTGGCTTTTTCAGACATTTCCGTATTTAATTAGTTTCTTTTTGTATAATATTGTGTGGGTTCTAGTGTGCAGACTGTATTGCTTAATCTTCTATATTTTAGTCTTTATTTTCTCTCTTTGGTTGTAATCTCTTTTATCATTAGTATACTGTTTTCCAAAAAAAAAAATTGTGAATGCTATGATAAAGCTTCACAATTCTTCTTCTCCTCTATCCGCATAAATACAAAATGTTGACAATTTTCAATTTTTAACGCTCTCATTTTATCTATCTGCGCTTGTCTTCTTTACTTTTGTCCTGTCCGTTGGCAAATGAGTACAAAAGGAAAAATAAAATAAATAAAAAGATGCCAAGTTAGAATTGTTTGTGTAACCATCACATACGTCGATTCGATCACTAGCCTTCACTTTTAACACGAATAAATAATACAATAAAAGAGTTAAAGGCTAAATAAATTAGAATTATAAGTCTATGTAAAGTCTAGACTTAGCAGTATATTTTTTTTGTCAAATTTGTAATATTTTGTCACACAAGCTTTTTAGATTAATTTACATTAGATTACACTTTAGAATACTTAGTATTGAAGTCTGACATGTTAAAGTTCAAAGTGCAAATAGATGTACTCAAGTTAGGTTTGTTCATGCATATGCATTTCCCGTTTAAATTTTTTTTGCATTTCGACTAGTGCATTTGTCTACTCAAAACCTGTATATGTTACACACATGGGTCTGGCACACATTTGAAGAAAACCTATATGGACTTTGTCTAGCTCCTTAATTCGTGAGTGAGTTTCTCACTCATGATTTTTTCAGATTGTATTAGCATTTGACAAGTGCCTTTGAGGATGTACTTCAGCTGATCCAAAGAAAACATCTTTTATATAAAAAGCTTGGTTTGGTGGATTTTGCTTCTTCAAGGTTTTGAACTTCATCTTCAATAGGACTTTATAGTGCATATGTGGTTTAATGATTTGGTTCAATCGATTCTAGTTCCTCATCTGCAATCTTTATTTTAACATGCAATTGCATTGAATGGACATACAATTGCATTCACAAATGGATATGCAATCATTAACTTGTCGTTATGCAATCCTTATTTGTTTTACATGTGGTATCAGAGCGGTCAACCTAAATCTGTAACATCCCGTAAAAAGTTTGTTATAAAATAATTTCTGGGGAATACTGAAGAAATCTTCACAATGAATTGTTTTGTATTTCTTAAGTTTCAATTTACACAAGTATGCTTTACATATAGAAAATAAAGAAACAACCCAGTTACCAGAATGACTTCTAGTGACCGGGTAAACCTACGCTCAGTTACCAGAATGACTTCTAGTGACCGGGTAAACCTACGCT